>JAIPRL010001280.1:32042-88888 GCA_025469235.1 Pemphigus obesinymphae
TTTTTGGAAATGATTATCGTTTATCGAATATATGGGTAAACAGATATTCTACTATTTCTTAAAAGTTCGGTGTTATCGAAAACAGTCAACTACACAGGTATCTACCTAATTATTTTTTGTGAACGGAGGGGCGAATTACCCCCATTGCTCCCTGTATCCCCCTTGTATACGTATAAATAAATTATTTATTCTTATTTATAACTTTGGTAAAAAAAAAAAAATCAAGACTGCAAGAATTTTGCATAACCAAGACCAAGACCAAGACTGATTTCTACTGAGTCAAGACCAAGACCAAGACTGCCATGGTCTTGGTCTTGGTCTTGCTTTGTGTATCACTACTCGGAATTAAATTATTATTGGTGTTTTGAGTCTTCTATATTAACTCAATTAAATTAAAAGTTAACTTGAACTTTGAAACTATAATTTATTAACTAAAGCTAAGTTAATTAAAAAAAAAAAAAAATTGTTGTACGATCCTATATAGTAGCGTATACATATGACTTATATCCTCGTAAGTCGTAAAGGACTTTTTTTTTCATAAAAACTTATGAAAATATAAGTAGGTAAGTATGTAGTTTCTAATGGTACATTGTGTTAATCAAATATTTATCATAAATTGTGGAAGACAATATTTAGAGAAAGGATAAATAGAGCGAAAACGCGTATAGGTACATACATATTATATATACACACATATATCGTAGAAGAAAAAAACGAATAATTTTCGATTTGATGGTTCCAAGATATCTGTGCCAATATATTCTGTTATCATACATGTTTTTATTTAAACTAGCAAAATGATAACGAATAAAATATGCGTGGATTAAACTTTACTGTAGAACATTAAATTAGAGGTGATATGGAATAGATTGTCTTCCAAACACTCCGGTGTATACCGCTATATATGAGTGCATTAAAACGGCAAATTCGATTAAATATTAAACGATGTAATAATTTAATTATATGATTTTTTTTTTTTTATAAAGAACGTTATTTTGGTTATATATTCATAAATATAAAATATATTATAATTATATAAAAGTGTCTGTCATAAAACGTTTTGGACTTTAAGGTTAAACTAAAACACAAAAAACGACAAATCGCGTTTCTAATTATGCGATCCTGTCTTGTAGCTATAAGTGCCTATAATAGCTAGGTATATAGGCCGTTCATAAAAGGTCGCACGATTTAGTTAAAATAAGGTGACATAGTATAAAATTCAAATATTATACAATATAAAGCTAACAGATATTTAAAAGAAATCTGACGATTTTCGTACTTAAACCGATTTTTCTTTCACTTAACGATCGATTATATATTTTGCAAGTCGTAAGTACAAAGTACGCCTATTCTCAAATACAGTCAAATTTGACATATTTCAACGGATTATATTATAGTGAACATAAATATATAATCAATATGATAATTTATATAGGTCTCTGCAGTTAGATTTGGGGATATATAAATTGAATAAGCATAGGTACCTATTATATTTCTTAGGTTTTGGAGAGTTAAAATTCATAATTAAATTAAATGGAAAAATAATAAGTTGGAGTATTATCTATAAGTTCGTGTATGTGCTCAATGAGAAATAATTTAAGTCAATATAAAAATACGTACAGGTTCCCATTGTTAAATTTTAAATTCAACTCGTTTTTTCGTTTTTAATATTATTTTTTAACTATAGGTATAATATGTTCGGTCTATAGGTTATGATGGAAATCCGTTTGGTTGTAGAATTAAATTAGTTTATTTCTGTATTATAGATCTAGATCGCTTACGTTTGAATATAATATGTCACATTGATCGTTTCAATAGCTATCTATGCATTTGAACTATATGTAAGTATATATTATAATTACATCGTATAACGTATATTTATATTAAAATTCAAGAGATTACTCGTATCGAAGTATAAAAATTAAAATATACATAAACATGCATAGTAGGTATTATTATATTCGATTATTAAATTATTTATCTGATTATAATATATATAATCGTCTATCAGAAAATAAATAAATGTTTCTCAAAACTGTTTCCATCTTAAACGGATTGGTTAAAAAAAAAAAATGTTTATATCATACTACATTGTTGATAATTGTATAACATTAGTGTTTAATAATCTACACACTATTTTATCTCTTTTAACATAACACTTTTTTTTTTATTTATAATACTATACTGCTGTAATTCATACACGTTGTATATTATATTTCCAATAAATAAACAATACGTTTATCGTCGCGTGCAAAACAGTAAAAAATAATAATAAATATAAAGAATAAAACTAACTATCTATAATAGACACCCCAAAGTTCAATTTTTGTTCGAAAATATGGAGAGGGATCTTGCAAGTATAATATAGTCCCACTAGAATTAATGCCAAATTTGTTCTGAATGTTTAAATACGATTAATTTCGTAAAGCGATTTCAAACATAAGTCCCCGTTAATTGTTTTGGCTATTTAGGCCTATATGTATAATACGATTTTGTTCAAATTTCAATTTAAAACAGATCGGAATGTACTTCATTGGCTATTTAATATGTAAAAACCAGTTTTTAGTCGCGAGTCTTTTTGGCGTAACTAAATTACTTGTAATACTTGTAGTTATTTTTTATATAGTTTATATAGTTATATAGTTATATTTTTTTTAATTTAGTCAACCCTAGTTAGTCTTAACTTATTTTGGGGTTTATTATTGTAATGCATACACATCAAACATATAATATAAACAATTATGTTATAAATTTAACATGATGTTATAAGATGTATACGTGTATTTCTTAACTCGCTTGTAAATCGGAATAAAAATTTTAATTATCAAATCAATATTAGGTATACGAGATGATAATGCATAATACTATTGCAGTGATCAAATACAATTTTTTATATTTTACTAGAATATATTATGTAGGGAAATCGATATATTTATTTATTAGAACATTTTCCAACGATCCAACGTACATCATATACCATTAATTTAACATAATATAGATAACAATATTTTACGAAATCACATTTTAGTCGTTCGGTGAATTTCATTACATATATATATAGATGAAATATAAGACCAATGAGTGTAATGCCCTTTGATTTTAACCAGGAAAAAACTCCAGTGTAATCCTTAAGGTTTTATAATAAGCTTTTGGGAAAGACTCTATGATCGTGGACAATATATATTTTGAATAATATTTTATATATACTGAAGATGAAGCCTGACCTGACCGATCAAAATCATTCGATTTAATCGTTAATTGGCTGTTAGAGAAGTTATAGAAAGATGTACAGAAGTATATTAAATGTATGAGCCGTACTCAACTTTAACTGATAATTGCAATATCGACTTTTTAAAGCACTAAAATAACGTTATTCGCGGTTTGAACGTCTTATCAAAAGACTTAAATTGTAAAATATTTCGGATTACAGATCAGTAGAGCATAAGAGCAATTTCCCTCTTATAGAGCACCAATTTACTAAAACATAAACATTCCAATAATAATTTATGCCAAGGCGAATTTAATATTCATACATTTATAAGTGGATATACGTGTATCTACGTGAGAATTATTGTTATTGATTTACCACTCAATAATAAAGTAAATTTGTGACATTAGTTACACTGACATTTTCCCCTAGTTGCAACCAAAATTTTACTCTCACGACTTCCTTCTTTTGTATATTATAGTACGAGTACTATGCGCTGTCCAAAATGACATTTACCGTATAACTGAAATAGTAAAATATTTGTTGGCACATCACATATATAAAATTATTATAAATATTTTCATCCGTGTTCCGTCAATGTAGTTGTTGAAACCAAATTAAAAGGAACGAATTCCGGACACGGTATATTACATTTAAAATCTAAATAGATACTGGAACATAAAATCTCAATTATTTTAAGAACTTTCAAAGGAATCCGAACACTTATTGATCATTTAATGTTATAATTTAACCCTAATTTCATATTTAAAAATTGGTTCTAATCAAAACCCTAACCAGAACCTTTTTTTTTAATGAACCACAAGAACCGAAACCGGAAAAAACTACGAATCAATAATTTTATTCGAAAATTTAACGTTTAAAAATATTTCCAATCTAAAGTTCTAAAAATTATTTTAAATGTAAGTAATACTAGCTGTTTTACTGTTTTTAGAATATTATATCAAAAAGTTTTTTAAATGTTACTTTTTTGGTCTGGAAAAGTCTCAGAAACATTAACAGAACACGTTCGTTTACTTGGAAATATTTTAAAAACATGTGATTTTCTGTGCTGTCTACAGAGTATAATATACTCGTTAAGTTGTAAACTAATATAAATAAAGCAACCGTTAAACGAGCAAACTAATGGCATGGAAAGGAAGATTATACCATGAAATAAACTTTGGTAAGTAGAAATTAACTTATAAAATAGACTTAAAACTTCATTGCATTATAAAACTCGAATAATTTTTTTGTTTTTGGATAATAAATAATGAAATTCTGCATTACAATACTTTTACCGTATTGATTATTATAATAGGTTCCTGTATTTGTATTATATCTATAGTTTCAATAGCTGATATATCTATGATATTTACGATGGACAGTCTATCACGTATATATAAATATTATATTGATATATAAGGATATTTAGTCCTATATTGGCTGTCCTTATAGACCTTGATTTCTGTAAGTAGTACTTGATAGTTGCAGTTATTTCTTCACTACGAGGAGGATACAAGTGTTATATTCAACTGTAGCCGACTACAGTGCAAGTATATTGTCGTTACGTACAAATGATTTATTCGTTTGTTGTCTTTTCCAATAATGATATTGTATATATATATATATATATATAATATTATTATATTCAACCATATATAGCGAAACAAGGTCCAGGTGGAAAATATTGTATAATAAAATACTGCAGTAAAATCGACAGTTAAATACAATATCTATACTGATCTAATGCTTGCAGGTGTAATGTCAACGTGATTTAATCGCATAATATAGGTAGGTATCCATACGATCCTATACGAAAGGAAACGATTTTGGTGTCATTATAGGTACTGTTACAATAATGTTTTGTGACTGATATACGGAAATAGATTAAAAAAACATAAAACACAAAATTTCAAGGGAATATATAAACATATAGGTTTACAGAGAGCCCGGAGTGTTGATTTATTTTCCGGAGACTAAAAATCATTTTGCGATTCTCAAGTTAATAATTTAATATTATTATCATTTATATTACTAGGGCTCGGAACTTAATGCACTTAGAAAGTATTAAATATGCATGCATTTATGCACTTAAAAAGTACAAATATGCACTTTATTTTTATTTTTTATTTTTTTACATAAATACAAATATTTTATAAAACTTTAAATATGTAGTTCTGTGTAAATATTCTCAGGATGGTTTAATGAATTTTATTAAATTTATAAATATATTGAAATCACAAAAGTGATAAAATAATACCTATATAAATAGTAAATTTTTATATTTAAATTTTTAATAGGTACCTACTTAATTTTTAAAAAAACTTTAAAAATTGAATTTTATTTTTATTTTTTTCAAATGTTACAATTAAATTACATATCTACAAAGCATAAATAATAAAAATTAGACAAATTGCCAAGTACCTACATAATTAAAAGTAATTTAAATTCAATTGGGTAAGGTATAATTTTGTTCTTAGTTTCTTATCTTCAAAATTGTTGCATTTAACCACTAAACACTGTTTAATATTTTCAAAATTGAACAATCGCTAATTATTCGTTAGTAAATTTTTTGTATTTTGAAAAACTACGTTCAACGTCAGTGGAAGTAATTGGCGCACATTTAAAGTAAGTTATATCGTGACCGGTCATATATGATCTGGAAGACCCTATAAGACCTTACAAGACTTAAAAACACGATATATATATATATATATATATTTATTTTTTTTAATTTACGAAGTTTTAAATTGCAATACCATTATTCATCAAATATGCTCTAAAAATTTGTAAAATTAAGAAATATGCTCTTAAAAATAAAAAATCACTAAATATGCAAAAATATGTACTAAAAAATATGTACTATAAACTTTCGCGATGTCTTGAAATTAATTTCTAACTTACTTAGTAATAAATCTAATAGCCCACAAAAACATGCAAATGCAACAACTTCCGAGCGCTATTTATTACTATAGGGTCGAGGGTTTTTTCTCTCTTTAGATCTCCTGTTGCACGGTTAAAATACTTCTTATCTTACGGTCCCTGCGACAAACGGTTCTGATAACAATCGTATCCCGCGTACGTATATATCTTTTATCAACAACTATACGCATACTGGATGAAGATAACCGAGTCTAGACGAGTCTCCGGTATAAAGCAAACCCCCTTGTTCATCGTTGGTAACCCTATATATTCTACGATAGCGAGATCTTACAAACACAACCCTGTCATTTCTCCCACAGTGCGTTGACACACGTGTTGACACAAAAATGAGATAACAGCGTACTACAGTCTACAGATATTATTATAGTGCACCGAAAAGAAAACAAATAATATTTAGCCAGCTGTTCATAAAAAAAAAAAATTACAAGAAATGCTTACAAAATTATATATACTATATATATTTATATTTATAGTATATACGATTAAAATATCAAAATACGTCATTAAAAATGTATCAAAGCTATATGTATGTAACTATTCCTATGTATATACTCACGTCTCATAATTATCGATTTCCTAATATTGTACAAATTTGTTAAGTACTTGAGTAAAAATATTTTGAATATTTTTGTCTAACTACTTGTACTACTTAAATGTACTTTTTGGCGTAAATAAATTTAGTAAAGTATAAATTAAAAACACGATTATTTTAAGGATAGAAAAATAATTGTATGAAAAGGTACATCATAAATGAATTTAAATATTAAATCCTTAATAGCTACCTATATAATAGTATTTGAATAGTGAATACCTACTATGAAAATATATGAAAACTAGGAGTTTTAAAATTAAACGTCTGTATCTAAATAATTTGGAAAACTATAAAATATCAGTTAGTTTATATTAAGGAATTAATACTATTACACAACTTTAACCCACGTTATATGATCATTTATAAACATTTATACATTTTAAATTAAAAAAGTGCAAAACTAGTTATTTTCTGAACTTCTTACTGATATGTAAGCCAATGTTTAGGATGGAGTGGGCCACAAGGACGAATTATGGCAATACGTACTATATATTATAATATTTCATTCGAAAGCAATTATGAATACAAATATTTTGTAAGAACGATTTCCGAGTAGAATTACAAATACACAGAAAAAATTACAAAAAACGTTTCGTTTTTAAAATAATGTGTTTTAAATAATGAATATTTATTCAACAATAATACATATTTATTCGATTTGGAATTTCGGAACATTCAAATAAAACAACACATATGGCTAAAATTGGTAAATATGACGAGAAGTTATAAATCGTATATTTAATATACCTACATATATGATATAATTAAAGAGAGAAAGAAAAATAATTATCAACACAATTATATTAAATCCAAGATCAGTTTTATAATAAAATACTTATATTATGAATAAGTATTTAAATATAGTTTTATTTTCATAAAAAAAAAAAAAATACAATTACTACAAAATATATACTCTATAAATTCTTCTAGAAAAATAATTAGAGTAAAAAAAAAACAAGAATTTTTTAGGGGTTAAATTTAAATAAATCACATATACCTATTTTATGCAATATTTATGTAGGTGTACAGTTATTTTAATATTATAGCTACAGCAATATTATGCAATTTCGAAATACATTCAATTTTTGAATTTTCCTAATTCAATTTTTACATACGAATATTTATAAATAATACAACACATTATTCAGTATCAATATTCTAGATATTTTTTCAGTGTTTAAATATAGGTAGGTATAAAATTTTTATGAAAAATACTTCTAAAAAGTACTCAGAATACTTAACGAATAGATACTTTAAAAATGTGTTTAGAACACAATTAAAGAGTATTTAAATATTTTTAAATATTTTAATACATAAACACATCATGAAATTTAACTGAATGGTTTTCTTTATGCTGACCTATGTAGATGACATCAGACATAATAATAGGTACTTAGAGACACCGAAAACAAAATAAAGAGTACCACAGAAAAACCAATTAACTCCGGTACAAATATGAGCCTTGCGATAAACGAAGACGAAACAAAATACCTGGTAATAACCAGACGTGCTAGAAAATGTTCACTTGTTAGAGTAAGCCCAATCTCCTTTGAACAAGTTGGAAATTTCAAATATCTAGAAATCAATATCAACTATAAGAATTATATGCATAACAAAATATAAATAAGGATTAGTGCTAAAAACAGTGGATATTTTGCAATGAATAAGCTCTAAGATATTGTCCGAAGCTAAAAAAAGATAAAATACATAGGAACGAAGAAAAGTCGTTCATTTTCGGAAGAAATGTTTTACGGGAAATACACGGACCCACGAAAAATCAAAATGGGGAATATGAGAAAAGGAAAAATACGGATCTAGAGAAAATCTACAATGTAAATCCAACATTAAATCGTATCTCAAAGCAAAACGGTTGGAATGGGCGGGTGATTTCTGGTGAGCTTACGGAAGCCTTATTCAAAAGGTATTAGTTAATAAGACAGCGTAAATGGTGGTTAGATAGAGTGGTCAAGGACGCCAAAGAAATAGATGATAAAGCACAAATGGAAATGGCAAGGAACCGTTTTTCACAAATTCAAAATTTGATATTGCTGATATTATGATGAACATTTAAATTCATCAGTATTTTCAAAATTTATAAGTTGTTAAAAAGTAACTCAATTTAAGTTCCTTTTTTTTATGAGTAACTAAAGTAATCAAACGTTATCAAGTCGAGTAACTGTAATACTCAACTCGCGGGCACTAAAATTGAATACGTTTCCCCAACTGTTTGAGCACAGTGTACGCACGTTATAGTTGTGGTTTAATAATTAACGGATAAAACGATTAAAGGTTAATATATTATTATTATCATTATTATTATTATTATTACTATTACTATTATTATTATACATATTATATAGTCTTATCTAAATACGAAGACTATATTGTTATTTGAAAATTATTACTCAAAATTAATGTTAAGGTCGGTTGAAGACAATGCATATATACAGTATAATATAGTAAATACTCTGTATACACCACAATAAAGCGGCGATTTTCTTAATTAAATCAAAATCATTTAAGTGTTTCGTGAATGACCCGGAACATTGATTATTATCGTCGTTATATTGGGACCTAGGAAGACCCCGGTTCACGACATCCGAACCGAATATGAAATTAAAATACTACACAACACACTAACACCCACCTATCTAATAATCGTTTTAAATTTTAAATTCTGGCGGACAATATAATATAATGGTTTCGATTAAATCGTCCAGTACAATATGCATCGTAAAGCTGGTACACGTGCTGTATATAGGCGAATAGATTTAATTCTATTAAACAGAACAATAGTGTTGTTTTCGTTCTTCTTAAAATAATAAAAGCTATACGCGGTTTTATAATATTAGCCCGATTATTTTTTTTAAACCCTGTTTAAAACTATGCATTGAACGATTCGAATCGATCAGTATATAATGATAATATTATAACTCCTCCGAAGGATTAACATTTTAGAAAAGATCTGTTCCATTTCGGATTAGACGCACGCGAACACTCAGATAATCAGATAATAAACATATATTTACTATAAAAATGTCATTGATCTAATTATTATTATTCATTTATCAAACGTCAATTATATATAATAAGAGATATGGATTGCACGAAATTGTCACATATTATGTATACAACATGCGTGGGATACATCATTGTTATGTAAAATAAAAACGTCATTAATAGTAGTGAATATAATTATTATAATAATTAAACTACATATATATATATAATACGTATAGTTTTGAATTATATAATTATATATATAATTATACCTATGAATATTATGAAAAAAAAGTCAAGGAACGGGATTAGGAGTATAAGGCGTTTAAAAACATCAAAAAATATACATTTATAAGCGTATAAATTATCTAAAAATATATCCTAAATTATAAAAAGCCAGTCAGCAAATCGATCGATTCTTAGAGAAGTTCGGTACTGTTAAATAAATTAAATGGGTAACCACCATAATAACCTAATCTACATCTTAACTAGACTGAATTTACCATCAGGAAACCACCTTATCCCAAAACTCCTACTCGACTTATACTAAAAAAAAAAAAAACGTACAAAAAGAAAAATAATAAAAATGATTGTTTATCGATTTTTTATATTATATTTCCATTATTCAAATAAACATTATATTGTAACCAGATATACGCTTTATTAAATTATTAAATTATAATAACTCGGAACTCACACTCTATGTAGTACCTAGCCAACAAATAAAATAAAATATATACCACATAATTGATATCGGTCAATTTCAATCGCTTGAATAATGTTTAAGTATGTATATATTGAATACGGTGTGTGTAAATTGTAAGTCATACACCGTATAGAAAGTAGTTTTCCTTAGTTAAGTATAGTATAGTTATGTATACGTAATATATATACGATGTATTGATCAATATTCTACCCTAAGGAAACTATTGAAAAAAATCGAAAAATGTTATGTATCTATAAAGACGATTTCCTATACATATCGTGCCAACGTCAGAGCTCTTCCTCGACTCCTTTTGATCTAAAATTTTCTCAAAGAAAAATAAGAATAAAAAAATCAACGCCATTGTTAAATTAATAGATTCCTCGCTACGCTTAGAACCTAAAATGCTCTAGAGTCTAGAATATAAATATTTTTACATTTCATTTATAAATCAAAATTATAATATATAGCATTTGAAAATACGAACATATTTATTTATTATATTCTACTCGCATATAAAATAATTTATGAGTTATAATTGATTTTAGTAGGTATTTATAATATTATTCAAATCTCAAATTGAAATAATTGGTAATAATAATATACAACAAGACATTATTGTACAGTTAAAATAATTTCTATTTTCGAAGTTATGTTTAATCGTATTTGCTGTTTCAATGAATAAACAATGATTGCTCCGAGTTGCCGAACGTTTGCCGATAATGATTTATAAAGATTTTTTCTATTTCATACATTAATCGAGAAAAAATTGACAAATATTTATTCAGATTCCATAAAAGTGTAAATAAATTATCTTAACATTTATAAAAGAACGTAAAAATTCCAAAAAGTAAAAAAATAAAAAAAATAAAAAATGTAGAAAATAATACCTAATTACATTTTTGAATTATCATTGATGAATGAATCAGATTTTGAAATTATAAAGCTATATTTTAGAGATTATAAAAAACCCAATTCTAAGGATAAGAAATACGCCCGAAATGGTGTAGTATTACAATTTTCAACGATTTTCTGATTTATGCTACAAATCATGTTATATATATGGTGATACAGTTTGTCAGAAATTAAGTAATCTTATCGGTTCTATTCTACTCAATAACACTATCATTTAGTTTTATAATTTAAATTTAATTTCTGATGAACAGTGTCGCCACAAATCAACATTAAACATTACACAGAATACAATTATTCTGAAAGTTGTTACGAAACTATATTGAGCTACATTTTCAAAATGTTGGATTTTATAGACTTTATAGATATTATAGTCTGTCCAAGAATGTCCATTCTCATTTACATAGAAATTACTTATATTGAAGCCTTAAGGATAAGATTATCTGTCTCAATAATTTGGTTATTACATACAAAATATGCATATAGGTATAATTTATTCCAAAGCTCTATAAATTAATATACCTATTGACCTATATAATATTGTTTAATCTTATTTATTTAGTCTTCAATGTTTACGCACAATAAGCTATTATTAACAGGGTAAGGGAAGAAATAAAAGTGGAAGTCAAAATACATGGCGATAAAATAGACGTGCTTCGATTTGCTGAAAATATAGCAATAATCACAGACCTAACCAAGAATCTGGCCCACATAATATTATGAAAATAATGAATAGTACAATGAAAAATTACTTCAATATGAGAATAAACAAAACTAAAACCAAAATTCTCGTGGAAAATATATAAGAAAAATAATAAGCAGAATAGGACAGGCAGTGTTCATTTTATAGAAATAAATATCTGCTTACTCCTTATTCATATAATAAGTAACCTAATAAAAAATGTATGTTTCGAGTGTTTGGCTATATGGAAGTGAAACGTGGACAGTAGAAAATGTAGATAAGAAGATGAGCCTTACATGGTGTTATAATATGAGAATGCGTTGAAAATTAGTTGGATAGTATATGGGTATAAGATATATTAAAAAGATTTACTCAAAGATTAACTAGGTCTAATTATATTTTTAAAAATCATTTACATAGATATAACTACATATATCATAAATGCACCTTTAAATAGATCCACTAAATTAGCTAATGATGTCCAAATTGATTTTTTAAATTTTAATTCCATTGAGTCTTTCAATAATTATATAACTAGTAATTTAATTTATGTTTCTTTATATTCGTTAATTATTGTATTTTATTATTTGTCTACTATTTATCTCACGAAATACTTGTTACTTGTTATTATAATTATTTACTAATCACATATACCACTTATATTTACAACTTGTATTGGGCTTTAGTCCGTTTAAATAACAATAAATAAACAACTAATGGTGAATTATTTAAACAGCTAAAAAGAAAAAAAAAAAAAAACAAGAAGCTTACTAAAAAAATTTTCAAATCTGATGAATCAGAATGATTGGATATGCTTTTCGACGCAACAGTTATTAAGCAGAATTAATTGAATGGATATACCTAGTAAAAAGGAAAAACAGCAAAGGAAAATCTCTCCTAAACTACATCAATTAAAATTATCAAGAACGTGTGCTTCATATTGCGAAGTAAAAAGAAAAGTAGAGAAACAGGACGAATGAAGAATAGCTGCCGCCTGTCAACCATCTTAAGGAGGGCTGTTAATACAAAAAAAAAAAAAAAAAAACAAATAATTTAACATTATAAATACATTCCTTATTTTTAAAATATTAAAATTTACATTTGTCTTATATTTTATAAAATCTGTAGTACCTATCTGTATATTTTTCTCACCGTATATTAGTTTATGTATAAGTACTGTATATTATATAAATAATTTATGATTACCTACATACACACTATTGATAATACGAGTATAGCTGGAAACCCATTCACTATTTACAAATTATTAATGAGAGTAAATCAACAAGCTGCTTTGGTGAATTGATGAAAAATGTGCTTGATAACGATAATAATTTATAAATAATAGTTCGTATGGCTCATATAGTGGCTACATTATTATATACATATAGCGACAATAAAAAACATATAAATGTCGCAATAAATTTTAGTCGAATTTATATTATACAATATAACGTACATTTTATAGCCGACTATAATTAATACAGTCACCATTTTAATTTGTACAGCGTATAGGATATATGCTATAACGAAATGTCAATACACATACGAGAGGATCGAAATCAGGGGACGAATATAATCGGGATTCAAAATTTAAAGGATCGATATTTTACGGAATGTAAACAAAGTCGGATAATTTTTATAGAAATATATGTACATCAATTATTATACATAATATAGTATATTAGGAAAATATATATTTTCAGGAAATTAATTTTCAAGAAATATAACATTCCAAAACGGGTGGGCAATTTTTTTTCCACTTTCAATCGTCGACATGTCTAAAGTAAGTGATTGCTCAAAATCCGAAACGGTCATCAGATTATTTTTTTAAAACTCATATTAATACCCCCCACTCAGAGATTAAAATATATACTTTTTCGTACCGCACACTTCAGGATTTTATCACCCGCCCCTTTCAGTGGCCTCATTTTAGTTATTGATTGGATGGGGGGGGGGGTTATGTTTTAACCAGCTCAACAGAAAATAAAAATAAAAATCGTTTATTTATGTTATAAAAACTTATATTCATAATAAATAGGTCGTTTTAGTTATACGTGTTTAAAATTATTTTCAGTTATTACATATTTAACACATATAAATAGGCTATTTATATAATTACAAAAAATGGCAATTGTATTGAGATACAAAAGTAAATTGAAATATAAGTTTATTAGTAGTTTTTTTTCTGACAATAAAAGTGCCTTTATCATCTACGAAACATAGGATAGCCTGCAATAGTTGTTAACGTAGTGTTTACTTGACACTTGTCGGTATTTTAGATTTTCTTGGATGATAAATCTTGGAATTTTATTGGAAATATAATTCAAAAAAATAATTTAATAAAAAAATGTAAAATTAAAAACAAATACCATAATACAGAAAATGGAGCCAGTACACACTTTTTAATTTCGTACTACCTACACGCTTAACATTTCGTATTACACAAAGTGTGTCGTACAATTTTAGCCCCCGCGGCCCCCCACTTACATTCAATTTACCTCCGCCGCTAGGAAATTTCGTTTATATGGAAATGTATGTACTTTGGGTGTTTTATGAAGTTTATATAATATTATAATTATTGTATTATACGCTAATTTAAAAACGATATATAAAAGTTATATATATATACTAACGTTCGTCCGAAATCGTATATCTATTATAATTTTTCGGATATCCCTCGCTCGAGTGGGTACTCGTAAATTGTCATAAATGGTGCACTACAATAACAATAATAATAATAACAATAACAATAATAATTATTATAACAATAATAATTATTATAATAATAATATACAAATTTTGGGTAGGATTTACGAAATGCATTTTGATTTTCGACAATAGACCCGACGCGGTGACACACCCTAATGTACAATAATAATAATAATACGTGTCTCCTGCACCGAGTTTCAACAATCGTTTCTGTACACGTACACGTTTTATAACCTACCGCAACGTACGGTCACGCGGCACACCTCTATTTATAAATATACATATATATATATATATATATATTTATCCTGTCACTCTGTCACTATCCTATGGGATGCGGTTACGTACACGTACACGTGGGTATAACGTACTGTATACGTGTTACGATGTATCCTTTTCTGGGCAGGACACGCGCGCCATGTGGTTACTAACACACCAGCGCAAGTCCTGGGCGCAGGATTATTATTATTATTATTATTAATTAATTACGGTTTCCCCGGATGTCATCGATCTTTCGCGCGCGACGTACAGTCTATCGAAAACGAAAACGAAAATAATAATAGTAATAATATAAATATATCGACCCGATGTCTGATGGGCTCGAACGATGGATATGCAATGATGGATACACGTTTATCCTTGGTATAATGTATATATATATATATATACGGACGACAGTCCCTACAACCACGGTTGCACCTAAGCCTGGGTGTTTTTTACACGACATGCGTGGATGACTCACGATATTATAGAGTTGCTTATAAATGGTAAAATCCAAGGCTGGGCGTTGGCGAGTTAAAAGTTAAAATTAAATTAAAAAGTTAAGTTAATTTTAATTAAGTTACTTAACGGGTTACTTTTTTTTTTTCAGATTAAAATTAACGTGTTAACTTCAAGTTAACTTTATACAAAAGTATCTAAATTAAGTTGATAAGATTTTACATTTTGGTACCTATACGCAATTTTAGTAGGTACCTAAAATAGCATGCACGTAATCGTTAAGAATCCATGTACCGCACTCACGCACACGCCACGACGTTGGCCGTTCACGAATATTGGACAGAGCCCGGTCTTTTTCACTACACATTTTCCGATTTATTATTTATATGCATGAGTTTTAAAATGACGTGTTGTATTTTTATTTTTACATGTATACACTTTTTCAGGCAGAAGAAGTCCCGAGTAGTTTTTTTGAGCGTAAAGAATAACCATCCTTTTTTACCTTTTTACGATATATAGGTATTGACTTTTTTTTCCTAATTAAGAAATTTTAACTTTTAACTAAGTTAAGTTACTTCTTTTTCAAAGTTAACTTTTAACTTTAAAAGTGAATAAAAAAATATACGAGTAACTTTTAACTTAACTTGGCTTATATTATTTTCAATTAACCTAACTTAACGAGTTAAAAAATATCGTTAACGTGCCCAGCCTTGGACTAAAATCGTCTAGTAGATATAAAATTTAAAATTTTAATTTCATAAAAGCTATACATCGACATGTTCAGCGGGTAAGAATAGTTGATATCTATCGGAAAAGTTACTACAATATTTGTAATCTAACCAACTGCCACGGTAGAAATATATTGGTAGGCATAAAGATCAAATAACAAATTTACTGCGATTTGGTCCATTCAAAAGATCGCCTAATAAAATAAAAATCAAAATTTCGTTTTTATGTTTTGAAATAAAAAATACATAATATATATAATTTAGAAGACTTAGAATATTACTACTTTTTTTATTTTTTTTTTACTTCTGGTGAAATTGGATTTTAAACGTACATTTTTTTTTCTTAAGAAGAAAAGAAGAATGTAGAATCAAATGTAAAGTTGTTCCTTTTTTTTAAATATTTTTCAACGTTTTCTCTTTTTTTTTTATATTCATAGATTTGCCACATAGATTCAACTTTTATGACATTTTATTTAGAACCGACGATGAATCATACGAAGAATTTGTGGTTTGTAGTTATAGAGTTACCTTGAGAATGAGTATACTTGAGGTACAGTGTAAACGTACGTGTACGTATTATATTCCTCCCTCAGCTTGACTCCACGAATAATAGAATAATGATATAATTTTATTATTGTTTATACAAATCAAATATCTGTTGTTCTTTTGAAAAAGTAGTTTTTTGACGAGCAAATCTATTGTTTTTTCTTCCACGGTCCAAGAAAGAATTGGTTAGGGTTCGTAAAATTAAATTAATTTCTATACACAAGTATCATTCATGATTCATATACATACTTAACAATAAACTTGAACGTCCAATGTATAAATAGTAATCACATGTGTATATTGTATATACACTAATAATACTCACGTGTATACAAATTGACAAACTTTTTATATAGATCGAGTATAATTTTGATTTTAGTAACGTGGAGATATTTTAATATTTTTCTAATAAGATCAATAAAGGAACAATAAATATTCTACTAGGTAGACTATGTATGCCATTTTGTAAACATTTGTATCCTATTCCAAAAAAATCAAAAACCTATAAAAAAAGGTTTAAACCAATATTTTTTTTTTATAATATTATTACTACCGGGCAAACGAGTTAATAATATATAAGTATATATTTAAATACGTGTCATCATATGTATAAGAAATTTGTTTTTAAAATTTCAAGTCAATTTAATTTATAGCTTCTGAAGCGATGTTAATTTACAATAACGTTTGATAGTTTTGTTTTTTGAAAACAATTACGGAGTAATAAAAATTATTAGTGAGGGACATTGAGAGTATTTGTATCACAAAGATATTTTGTGTTTCATTTTGGAATTTATTAAAAAAGGATTAAAATATCTTAAAAAAAAAATATATATATATATTAATTACGTTTATGTGTTTAATTGCTGGATATAAGATATTAGATGGATAAAATAATTGAAAATATAATTATAGTAATAATGTTTTATTTTGTTCATGAATTTATTATACTAGGTAAGACCTTGGTCAATAATAAACTCGGTCAATAAACCGAGGCGATATTCGTTCAAATACGAATATATCCGGATGCAAATAAAGCATATATCGATGTACGAAATATAATATTGTATATATATCCTTTATTATATCTCCTCGTTCTATACAATATGATAATTTGAAATTATTTATCATTATTATTACTGTTATTTTTATATCGTTATATAAATAAAATTAGAGGATTCAAATTTACATATAATGTACCGTCTACAACTGCAATGGCCATTAATCATATTGGTACAATTGGATGCTGTGAGGGGTTTTATTCAAAAGTCAAAATCAGTGTAACTTCCATATAATTACTGAAATGTTTTTATTATAGACTGTATAAGAACATCGTATATTATATACTCATTAGCATTATGGTGTATTTTATGGTGTATTTTGCTACAGTCCCATAAAAGTGCTCGAACCCAATACATAATTATTTTATATTTAAATATATTATACCTACTTAAAATATATATTAAGATTATTCAGGGTTGGAAGTTGATCACTTTTATCGTTACTTTTATTTCAATAAGTAATTTAAATTCATATTTAATTTGTGATTCAAAAAATAAAAAGACACCAGTAGGAGGTTAGGTTCTTGATCTTGAATTTGAAAACAATGATAAATAATTTCTTTTCATAAAAATAATTTTAAACTATAAACAGTAAATTAGTAAATTAATCGATGACGATTTTACTTATATAATAAGTATGTTATTTTGTATGTCAATTGTTGATGATTATATTTTACATTTAAGATATCTACCATCTACCATCTAGAACAAATTTATATTAAAAAATATAAATATTATTGTAAAACCAAAAGATTCTTAACTCCGCTAACAATTTAAAAAGGGTTTCCAACAAAATGTATCATTTTAATAATTAAACTAAATGTTTTTAAATATTTTGGAAAATAGGGACAAATCATTGTTATATTATTTTGTAAATATGATATTTCTAATCGTTATAAGATTTTCTCGTAATAATATTAATAAAAAAATTTTTTTTTTGTTTACTATATTTAATCACTTTCAGTTTAGATTATTTAAAGTATGAAATTATCGTTTTGTTTTGTGGTTATAGTATAATTATATATTAAATGGTTTTAGTAAAACATAATATAAATGTACAATACTCCAAAGTTTAAATTATTAATTTACCTATAATTTTCATTATATTTTATTATTTTCTTTAAACATTTAATCGGTAAACCATATACTTAGACGGATTGACTTAAACTTGATCTACTGACCTTCTAATTTATGAATTATGTATGTAACATGTATTTATTTACATATAACTTATAGGTTGAAATGTTGAATGCCTAGTATAATGTGGTAAACAAATGAGAATATATATTATATTGTGCTCGATTCTAAAATCCCAATAGTTCATTGCCCTAACACAGTTTATCTGTCCAAACGATCGGTACTGTGTGTACTATTATAGACTATACATAATATACAGTATATGCATTCTCGAAAAATGATCATATTAAACGAAACCGAAGCTGTTGAAAAAATTAATGCCATAATAAACATCCAAAATCCATTTATACAACATTATGTTTATATTTTTATACTAAATACAATATTATATAACAGGGTTTAAAACCGGTAACCAGTTAAAAACTCCTTTTTTGAGAACCAAAAACCCAATCCTGGTTTTTATTTTTAAATCTAAGAACCGGTCATTGTTAACCGGTAGCCGAAAATTATATTTTGGTGTTTTAAGTTAACACGAAGTAATTGTTTTATGTCATTACACAGGTAATTGTAACGGAATCGATAACCCATGTTGAAAGTAATAAAAAAAAAACCACGAACCCTTCTACAAGATGCAAAAAAAAAAAAAATTTTGTTATACCTATTATTATATCGTCCAGTAGTGTCATTTGGGGGGCAGGGTGTGCAACGGCACCACCATTAATTTAAAAAGTTAGGTTTTTTTTTTTTTTTTTTGCTTATTTACGTTTTTCAAGAAGTATTTTTGTAGCATTAAAATGTGAAAAATGGCCCGGTGAAATATTCAAATTGGCCCGTCTAAAACTCGAAAAAAAACTGAAACGACGACCCTTGGATCGTCTATACTAAAGATATGATTATAAAGAATATAAACATGAAGTATATATATATATATATATATTAATCAGATGATCGATTTATTGGCGATTGTTAAAAGCAAAAATATATTATTACAATTTGTATGTTAGGCACGTAAGAAGTTTATAGTTTCTAATATACGAGATAGGATTTTTTTCCTAAATAATTTTAATATACAACAAATTGGATTAGAAGGCAAAGACCAAAAATTTGGACGACGAATGGTCATAATTATAATTATAAATGTTTTTCAAATACCTATTTAAATTGTAACTCACTGTTTTAAAAAGTTAGAAGCGACTTATGACCGGTAACCGGTTATGAGAAGTAGGAAGTGGTTTTAAACCGAGAATCGGTTATCCTAAAAATTAGGAAGTGGTTTTAAATGGAGAAGTGGTTACCTTGAAAATTAGGAAGGGGTTTTTAACTGAGAAGCAGTAACCACTCATTTTTAAATATTCGAAGAATATTTTTAAGTGACTTATAAAAATCAAAGTGTTAGTAGTTTAAACTGTTCACGTTTAGTCTTTACATAATAATAAATTAATCATCAAATTATCGTTTAGGGAAATTGAATATATATGAAATAAATAAAGTTATAAAATTTTATGACAACAAATTATTTCATTATTTTGTTTAGTATAAGAAAAAAATTAAGTACCTATTAAGGTTTCCCTAAACATATTTTCTATACTGGTGTACCTCAATACCTATATAATTATTAAAATATACAATAAGTTATAAACAATTTCCTAAATGTTTATAGGTAATGTAACTTTGTCGTTAAAACTAATATGATTTACTACTTGACTTGGGTACCTACGCATAATATATATGGCAGTATATTATTGATATCTTATTGGTCTTATTCGAGATCAGTTATAATCTAGGTCGTAATATTCTCAATTATATAAGCTTTAAAGATGATATTTTGAAAATTATTAATTTTTAACTATAATATTAATGACTTCATTACACACGGATATAAGTATTTTTCTAATAATATAAAACATTTCTGAATCCTCTGAATCCTTCAATAGTACCTATAGTTTCTCCCCATCATAATATAAATAAATAAATTATTTTAACACTTACCACATCTTCGTAGATCGGCGTCGATCTGACCGTCCGACTTTTGCTGGATTCTCGTGTAGGTCTCGAAAATACCGATTGCACACTAATGGCCAGGAGCAACCATTGAATAGCCTGCAGTGACTTGAACGGCGTGGACTTGACGAACATTCGGTCCGTTTGCATGTTACCGCAAGTGAAGGGTCATCGTATTTGATAGTATGTACTGTACACCAATAAAAGCAGATTGTATATAATTTATACGCTTAGAGTTTTAAATTATTTATGTTATTAGGTACATATCTGGAGACTAAGTCGCAAAACTACCAAGTTATATGATAAACACATAACATCACATTCATCTAGTATAAAGGACCTAAATTCAAATCTCAGATTTTGGCTGTAGCTTACTAAATAAATTTAAGTATAAGTATAGTAAATAATTTATGTGATTAGAATTTTTTAATAAAAATGACTTATTTTTATTGGTATTAAACTGCTCATATATGTTTGTAAACTAGACAAAACTAGACTAGTAACTAAATATTATACAATATGGAGTAGACAAATATTGCATAGTAAAGATGACAAAAGAAGTTGATGAAAAATTGATTTTTACAAGATTTTTTCACAACTGGTTATTTTTTTTGAAAAAATTCAGTATGATTTTAATTGTTGGAAACTACTCTATTCCAAATATTTTCTCTTTAGCATTGCAACTTTTCAAAACCGTTTTAAACATTCTTGATTTGAAATTTAATTAATATGATCATCTTCACAAATATTATTTAATATATTATAGTTTTTTAATAACTAATTTCATAAATATTTTTACAAGAAAATAATCCAAGAATCCATCAAAGCCCTGCAAGTATCAAAGAAGCATATAATAATATCTCATATATCTTTATGGGATCTTTTAGTCTTTACGATCGCGATGGTGATAAATGAGTCTATATAATTGTTATATCACAAATTCATAATTATGTTTTAATATATAATACGAAGTTTTGTATGTAAGTATAATATTTAAAACATAATAATTGTTAATTATTCTACGGTCGTAAACATATTAATTATTATGCCATTGATATGTTTTTTTTTGACTCGCAAAGTTTTTTTTTACAAATTTAATATCCCATAACTTATCAATGGTTGTTTTTGGCTACATTATACTAGAATTTATATAACTGAAATCTATTTTTAATTTAATATATATTATCTAATAAATTTAAATATGGTTGACGAGTATATTTTATAAAATAACAATTAAAAGATTTAAAATTGATTTCGAGTGTTTATAATTTACATTATATTGCTAATTGCTATCAACAAAAGATCCAATAATCAATATATTATTATCCTATAATATTTTCAGTTTTATTGTGATTATTTTATTTATACGTCTTTAAATACGTTTTAAATAAAACATATATATGCCGTAAGTGCGATAAATCGAAAATTTTTGAACAATAGAATGTTAACCGATACAATTTATTTCATTATTATAGTAAAAAGCAATAATTATAGACATTCAATGCCACTCTACATAAACATAACTACACAATAATTATATTTTGACCTTTTTCAAGAATCGAGAAAATATTGAAACTATTAGTTATAGAATTTATCGATGTCACATTTAAATTAGGAAAACATGTTGATGATAAAAATGTGGTCAGGATTAAAAATTGAAAGGACGATTGGATATATTTCAGGAACATAAATGAACTGAGACATTTTTTTGCGAGAATATAAAATATTTTTCGGAAAATATATTTCTGAAATATTATAAAATTGAGATACAACCGAAATCGGGATTTTTGTTTTTAGTGCAATAATTAAATTATAAAAATATTATATCTATTAATATCCATTCCTATTTGGTTTTTTGTATAATAGCCGAATTATTTACCATAAATTTTCTTTTTGAATATTATATTTACTGAAATTAGTTATTTCGAAGAAAAAAGTCTGAAATTTGTCTAATAATATTATGATTTCATTAGCAAAATATGTATAATACTTTTTCAGTTGAACATAATTATTTATTTATTTTCATTTTATTTTCTTATTGATTCTTCCTAGCCACCCCTCCACCATTTCCTTTTATTATTGTTCTTTATTTTCCTTGTTTGAAATATTTTCCTATTTTTATTTTATAAATCGCCAATAAATACCTACATTTTTTTAAACAAAGCACACTTGTTATTTTATTGTTTAAATTTCAATTTAAATTGCATCTTACAAATATGATCCAATAATATTATCCTTATAAATGTATAATCATTCTACTGATTATTGCAGAAAGTTGAATAAGTAGAATATAGAACAATAATAGTAATTTAGACATTACAAATTATATTTTAATGTCAGCACTACATATTTGCCAATTAGTATTATGCTTATCTAGTAAATAAAATACGAGAATATGCATTAATTTATTTAAATATATATACATTTCATATAATTACTAGTTGAACAAAGTAGTATAGATACTATAGATTTATGTATGTTTTTTATACCCTTTTATATGATTATTCTGTTGAATATTGTTCTTATTATTGTTAAGTAATTATTAGGGCCAGGATGTTGATGACTTTTGCATTTTTTTTTTTTTTTTTGGGGGAAGTTTTAGGTGATACTTTCCTAGCTAAAAATGATTCAATAATATATGAATCCAAATAACTAATTTTTATTTTGTATTTTTTGGCTTTTTTTTTATTATTTAGGGCATATTTTGACATTTTAGGGTCATTTTTTGGTTTTTGTAGATCATTTATTAACTATTTTTCAATAATCGTCAGAAAATTCACAAGTTCACTATTCAAATTATTCAAACTTCAATCAAATTTTTTATTTTAATCATAAATCTAAAATCATAATTCATAATATTTTTCATAATATATTTTTTTTTTTACATAAAACCGATTTTCAAATTCAAACTTCAATGTATGTGTTTTAGTTATTTAATATGCATGCATATTAATTGTAATTAATAAAATAATAACTAAAAAATAAATAATTTTAAAGGATTTTTTTAATGTTTTAGTTTATAAATTAATTTTTTTAAGGGTATTTTTGTAAGATTTTAGGGTATTTTTATAGATTTTTTAGGGCATCAACATCCGGGCCCTAGTAATTCTATATAATAATATAATATTCAATATAATTATATATATATACTTATTTTTATAACCATGTATAATAGGTACCTATGTCAAAAAATTGTTTTATTATTATTATTATTATTATTGCGAACAGCTCGTAAAATTTATAATTTTCCTTAAATATTATGTACCCATATTGGGCGGCCGATCAAAACTTTGTCTCATTCTATGAAAAATTGAAATTACACCATTTTGAGAGAATATTATTTTATACTTAATTTTTGAACAAATAGGGTAAAAGGCAATTTTGTAGCATCATTTTCTGAACATTTCTTTTCATGGTATCACAACAGAGAAATTGGTCGTTTTCGCAATAGTTTGTCTGTTATCGGATTACCTACTATATAGGTGTAGAATCGGCCAAGCTTTTTGGGAGTTTTGAGAATGAAAGAAAACATTTGGATTATAATAATTACTAATAAAGCTATGATGTTTACGAAAAGGGAAATAAGTCTACAATTTTGAAAAATGAAATTTTGATAGTTTACTAAGAAATTTGTTTGGTGTAATTGATATGATGGGAACAAAGCGTACCTACTAATTTACTAATACATTTATTTTCAAACTATATCACTATATTTAAAGACGATTTTATAATTAGATAATTTAAAAAATTATAATGAAAAATGAAAACGAGCATTTTTTTTTTTTTTTTTTTTACTCGTTTCCCTATACTCGAACGCCACGGAAATTATAGATAGGTAACAGATTTGAGTTTTTTTTTTTTAAGTAAAGTTTTTTTTAAAGTATTTTTCAACTTGAATAGAAGATTAGTTCGGCTACGCGCAGCTTAACTAAAGCACTCGACTTATCCGCGCACAAAGAAAGTCGTTGCTTCCGCAGTGAGGATAATGTATAATATTTTCCCATTTTATTTATTATTACTATTATTATTTATTTATTTTTTTTTTTTTCTGTTAATCGAGGTGTAATTTATTCGAAAGTTTTGACGAAATACACATCGTTTAGTCGAGATAATACCCGTCGCGAACTCTCAAAGAATAAAATGAGCAGTGGCGTCATTTGGGGGGGAGGGGGGCAGGATGGGGCATTTTCCCCACCCTAAGATTTATGTGGGGCCGACTAATTTTTGCGGGCCCGATCGATTTTCGAAGTCTGTCGGTAAATTTTAAGGGAGGACCATTTTGCCCCCGCCTATAGTAAAACCTGAAATGACGCCGCTGAAAACGAGTTACGACCGAAAGCATAATATTTTTTTATAACATTTATATTACACACCGAACGGATATATATTATAGGATTATATCATTATGTACGCGGACAAATCGATGGCATCCACGCAATTTCCGTTTCTATATATAATAATGTACAATACATACCCCTCGGTAAGACATTATACATTATACATTTTTCGTTTTGTTTCTGGTTGATTTTTAACTGGCTGTCACAACATCGGCGTATTATAGACACGTAGTATACCGTCGTGTTGTATACCGGAGTTTTCCGAGCGTCCAGAACGATCGATAACAAAGCGCGCGTGATGATGAGTCAACGAAAGCTTACACGCCAACGGTGGCAAGTATACACTTATATATATATTATTATACATTTAGGGTCTCTTCCAAAAGTCGGCGTTGTTTAATCAAAACGATAAAATACATTCCGAAATTCAACGATTTGATAATAATTTACTGCTGCACCTTGTTCCGAAATTCCAACTAAATTTCCGTCGGACCCAACGTATTTATTTTACCGATTTTTCTGATTGATATATTTCTTATCAGTAATCAGTACCGGAGAGTTTACGATAACACTGACGGCTGAGTTTTTCCTATTACAAAAATCCTACATAAATCTGTGACTCTAAGTCAATTTACTTTTTAATCTATGTTAATTATTTTTCTAAAATTTTTCATTATTGTTGCCCCTCTTTAAATTAATCACCGAGTGCTCTAGTTTTATGAAACTTTGAAAGACATTTTAAAATAATTAGTTCATCTGCTTCTCATGAATTTTTTCGTAATTTACACTCAATGTTTACTCTTCTTAAATTCAAAACGCAGCATTGTATAACGCTTGCACAAATAATTGTGTCATTGAAATGCATATTTTAATTGTTTCAAGTACCTATATAGGCGTAATATAAAGTATGAAATATATAAAACTATCAATTATAAAATGTAAAACGTATATTTTGAAAATATTTAAATGTATACGCGATAGTAGTACACCAACCTATCATTTTTGATAACATTTGCAATGATTTTATCATGTTCTATTATTCAACGCAATCTAAATATTTCGGTATCCAACAAGCTTCCAACAAATCCATCGTTTATTTGGATTTTGGAAGGCAATATTATACGCACGTGTATATATACGAATGATTTGGAATGTCTGTAAAAAAATTAAACCATGTAATATATGCATTATATATTATTCGCGTGTAATAAACTATAGGTACCCATGATTATAAGAAATCAATGAAATAATGATCTCATAATCCTAATGAATAAATGCATCTATAGATGATAACTCTAAACCGATATAGGTAGTACAATTATTATTATTATTATTATTGCCAATAGTGAATATTATATGAAAATTTGTCCGATGACAATACTTTTATGCTTCCTTAAATTATTCTTGTAAACTGCAGCAGGACTTTTAACTATTTTTAAACACGAAAAAAAATCATATTGCATATGAAACACAAAACCGAAAAGTATAATGGAAATAAAATACCCAATAGTAAAAATATCACAGTGCCAAAAGTAAAAATTTCAGGAAAATAACATGTACCTATATTTATAAATAAAAAAAGCTATCTAGATATAAACGGTGATGGAAGTGATTTATAACAATTTTCCGTTATTTTCCTTCATTTTTCCTTTTGCGCTTAAAAAACAATTTGGGACATCGAAAAATCATGTTTTTAAAGTACCCTCTAGAATTTATTTCCTACCCACAAATCTCTTTACTCTAAAACTCTTACTAGACTCTATCTACCAGGAAAGTTATTTACAGAAAACAATAATAAACATCATTGTAAAACCAACGAATAAGCTCCACACAGGTTCTAAAAATGTGTTAAATACATATAAACTCTGAATATACCCCTGTATTCTATTCTTAGATCTTAACCCCTAAAATAACTCAAAATACACAATTTCTATAAATAGCCCAAAATTGGATAAATCAATTTTTTTTTAATAATAGGTACTAACATACTATATCGAACTTCATTCGGAATCTTCTTTCATGTTCAATGATTTATCTTTACAAACAAAATTAAAATATTATAATAATACACCATTAACATTCCTTGTACTATATTCACACATCTATACAATCCTGTACCTACTTCCACCATTTGTATCTGGATTATTTTTTAATTTTTAAATAACATGAGATATCAAGATATGGCATATTAGTTAGAAGGTAGAGTTTGATTTAGAAGTGGATATTTATTCTAAGATTTTGATGGATCAATTTCAATGTAACATCAAGATGGTGATTTTAAGGATATTTTTGGTTTATTAAAAAATTATTAAAAATGAAGATGATCACGTGAACTGTCGACTCATCGTAAATTGAATAACTATGTTTTTCGTTCATTGAATTACAACATTTTCAAACATTTATACAATTTTTGTAAAGTTGAAAAGTTGAATGATAAACATTTAAAAAAAATTAATCTCTTTAAATAGGCTATATCTTAATATTTTATATACTATTTCGTTTGAATAATAGTTTTGTTTTAAATTTTTTTACTGGGCTATTATTTTTCATTATTTTTAATATAATAATATTAATATATCAATAAAAATGTATTAATAAATATAATAAAACTGAATTTAAAAATTTTAATTTACTCATATTACAAATTATAATATAAGTAAGTCCTGATAGGGAAATAGTGACGGCACGAACTATTTTACATTATGATGTACTTACAATTTTTTTTGATACATATCAAATATGTATATTTATCTCAGGATTATAATTATTTTGGTATACTTGGTTGGTATATTTGTGGTGTTTTTAGTATATTTTTTGATATACGAATATACATGGTGTATAATATTGGTTTTTAAAAAAATTACCACAAATTACTCACACATTGGATTTTCTGAGAAATCCATTTTTTTTTTTTTACAAATCAGCACAATTTGTTTATTAATTTTAAACTATGCATTATTTCATTTTTGTTATGATAACAAAAGAAAATGGCAATAATTACTATTATATTAACAAATGATTGTATATAGTCCAGTTAATATACATATTTCTCTGCTGTAATTTATTTGTCAACTAACTTTATTAAACACAATTTTGTGAATTTAAATTATTCTATGAATTCGTATTATAGTATATTTTCGAAAAAAATTTCGGAATATCTAAGTACACTCACAAACTATATTTATTTATACTTTGATATTTAATATCATTTAAAAGATTTACTGTAATGATAAGAGTTCGTTTTTAATATAAATGCAATATCCAGGTGGATTTTTTAGAAAATTCTGCAGTTATATCGAAAATAATATTCAAACTAGTGTAGTACCTTAATTATTTAAATGTATATACACTACAAGGATAATAATCTGTTTACATTTAAATTAGATAGGTGCATATATGGTTTAAATTATAGGTAATAAAAAAACATAAATATATTTTCATCAGTAATATTTAGTCGAGTACTTGATATTTTAAAAAAAATTATCACTTTAATAAATACAAAGTTTGGAAAAAATATCTTCCTATAGTTTTGAAATTCAATAAAAAAAATAATATCATACTAGTTATCCAGTTTTTAAGAATCATAAAACACAATATAGTATATTTTTATTTTCAGTGGATTTTAAGAATAATATCTTTTAAATTAATTAATTTGTTTTAAATTATGTTCTAATAATAAATGCACATTTACAGGCATGTCCTGCAGTTTTTCATCAATTTATCAATCATTTTTGGCAATAAATATATGAACGATGAACATTTTTTTGGATAATTTGTATGATATATTTATATACGTTTTTTTAATTGACCTCCAAAATTAAGAAGACTTTTTGCCGTAGGTACTCTTCAAAAAATATTCGAAATCAAGTATTATTCTTATGTGTATTTCCAAACAATTCCTACAAATTAAAATTTATAATATTATTTAATCAAATTAAAAGACTATTATACTACATAAATTAGAAAGACTAAAAAACTGCTTATTCATAAACATTATAAAATTTTCAGAAAAATTGCCTGAATTTTAAGTGACAAAATTATCAAAGTATTGGAAAATGTAGTTTTTAAGTGCACTTAAAAGGACCGTTACAGTGTTACAACCCTCTATTTTTAAGAGGTTCTGTATAGGCAATTGTTAAGAAATTTCAAGAAAAATGAAAATTTATCTATTAAAAAATGTTATTAATAATTATTTTAATTAAATAAATTTTAAAAGTAATCTATAAATAGTCCCGTATCCATACCACTTTTTATTGTCGTGTAATCAGAACATTTTGTTCAAGTACATGTTTATGAAAAACAAATAAAAAAACATTTTAAATGGTTTTAGAATTAAAATGCCTATTAAAAAATATTTAAAGGATAACATTTCGAATAATAATAAACACGATCGGATTCCTACTCTTCTCTTATTATATAGTATTTTGTGAATTTTAATATGTATATTATATTTTGTATTAGGTATATGTATACTGTATTTGGGTTAATGTCCATTTTGTAATTAAATAAATAAATAAATAAAAAGCACATTATATCGTATGTAAGAAAATCCTTGAGATTTTTTATCTTCAAATTGCCGGTAACTTCTTTTCTAATTAATATTTTTCAAAAATCAAAAGATATCGTCTGCAAAATATTGTTTTCTATAATTTTAAACATTTCAAGATTGAACTCTAAAATCACTTTATGAAGATATTTCGTTTGTTTTTCGTAGATATGTTTTACTATCGAAAATCATTGGTCCTCTTAAACATTAATAAATTATATTGAAAAAAAAAAGTGGAGTGGGCAAGGTTAGTAAATCACCTTGTATAATAATATTAGAAAACAATGTGAATACAAAGCCCACAAAAAATTATATAATTCCTAATGGCTTACTGTATAGTGTATAAATATAAGAAAACTGGTAGATATTTAAAATGGAAAGGGGTTTTAAAATGTTAATGAAGTAATTTAGAACTAAATACGCTATTCAGGCATAAATAATTTACCCACATTTGAAATCATACCTATACAAGCATTTATCCTAAAATGGATATAATATTATAATGGAAATAATGAAGAATATTACGCATATTAATAACGATAAAATCGACAGTAAGTTAAATATATAGTAATTGCGTCACGGAATTGTATTTTTCTTATTCATAATAAATATAAATATATATTTGGTCAGATTTAATATTATATATAATATATAAAACGCATTTAATTTTCAGATCACAAAACAAGAACCACATGAAAAAAAAATTATAAACATTTGTTTTCTATTCGGTTATACGCGTCATCAATATAACGTCGATTTATACAATAAACACGAATATTGTCCAAACCAACATGGAATTATTTTTAAATTAAATTTTATTTTTCTAAACAATTATTCAACATACGATATTATCCTAACCATTTTCAACAATCCTGTAGCGCTTTCAATAGGTTCATGAATCAATGAACATCACGTGTTTGTCGAATACTTAAATTATAAGTAATTATATACTATTATTAGTGAACATATTACAGTATAATATATACCTACCAAGCTAATTTATTTAGGATCTACTTGGTATTTTTCTGTATGAATTGAATCGAAATTAATTTGTTTTTAAACATAATGTATTATTATAATATATAAAAATAAGCAGAAATTTATTGCAACTACCAATCAACTATATTTTTCAAAATATAATATTATGTATTCATTATTCAAACTTGTATAAAGTAAGTATTTAAATATAAGTATTTTGGCAAAAATGTAAAAATATTTAGAATACATTTCAAGTAATAAAAAAACATATTAATATATTTAAGAAGCATTTGTACTTTTTAAAAATAAATTCATATTTGTATTCAAATATGTTTTTAGACGACTGATGTATTGAAATTCATGATAATAATAATAGGTTTACGTGATAGGTAATGTTGAAACGTTGAGAATTTAGTAAATTATTTTTAGATATAATTGGAATAATTAAATATTAGTAATAGTAATTATAAATATATAAATATTAGTATTTTAATACTCTGAAAGTATTTATATCTGTATTTAAGTACAAATAATATTTACAAAATCATTTTTGTCCATCAATTTCACATAAATGTATAATGTATAGGTATAGAAGAAGTCGGTTTAAAAATTTGAAAAGATAATCTTCACTGTGAATAATGGGTATATATTGAGTGAATACATCCTTTAATGGAAATACATACTTAGAGAAACATAAATTTTAGGAACAATATCAATTCCAATTTGTTATTTTACTTTTCTAAACATAAGTTAAGACAACCATTATTGTGTCCGTCCGTAGTTACTAATCTATAGTTATACGATTGTTGACATGGTTATCAGGGAGATAGATATTATTCATTTCATAATATTTTTATTACATAAGGCGTGTTTTCGCGATTAACCAAATGTAATTTGGTTACTGAATTTTATAAACAATCAGTTTTGGTTACAATAATTTATAACCGATCAAATGGAATGGTTATTATGTTTGGTTATAGATAAGACAAAATAACATAACCTGGTTAATCGTGAAAACACGCCTATAATTGTGAGAGGAACATTGCTAATTTGGTTACTGGGAAATAGATATTATTCGTTTTTTTTTTTTATAATATTTTTAGATTATTATTTAAAAATTTTTAGAAACCGGGAATTTAGCTGGCACGCTCGTAAAGTGGGTGTTCCTGACTAGTTGTTATATAACAAAACTACAATATGGTAGAAAAATTGCTAAAATCATAAAAACACATCAATATATTGTTAAAAGACTAATTACTGTAAGTATATAGTTTTAAAGTAAAAATACACCTATCTACTAAAATTTTACATGAAAATAATTGCATGTGTCAGTAACAAATTGACATTTTTGTTATTAAATTGTTTACTTCAATAATGTAAATATAAATATGAACCAAAAAAAAAAAAAAAACCTAAATACGTACTTAAAAAATATAGAAGATATAGGTTGTAAATTAGAAGAGAGTGGGTACCACCGTGAATTCGTATAGTGTTTCAATTAGGTATAAGAAAAAAAAATAAAAACATAAAAAATTACGGCTCCATTGAGCCAGCTATATACGCACCGGAACACGTATATAATTCAGGGTACATATGGTCAGTGGGCGGAGAAGGTGAGCTGTAACGGTAATAAAATCCTGTAGTAGACGCCATAAAAAAAACGCACACAATATAATATAATATCGACATTGCCAGTGTTAAAGGGACGGCGCACTTTTGTGTAAAAAAAAAAAAAAAGGGTTAAGGACCTCCCAAAGTTACGTCTAAAATATTGTATAATTATTATATATAATTGCTATGGAAAAATAGTAGGTAGTAAAATTTTTTTTTTTTTTTTTGAAACGTCAGACATTTTATCACATCGACTTGCATAGAGTTTATTATGGGGGCAAATAAAAATACAGACAGAGCTATAAAATGTAAAAAAAAAACCTAAATTTTAACTCTAATATTATTCAATTAAAAAAATTCAAAACTATAAGAAGCTATGTAACTTTAAAAAAGTAATTGTGAGTAAAATTATTTTTGTAAAACCGCATTTTAAATTACATTAAAACACTATTTATACGTATTATACTATACCTAATATTATTATTAATTATCATACTATATTATATTATATATTTTACAATTTTCGAACAAATACTTATGGACATTTGAATATAGTTTTGGACAATATTTGAGTATTTATTAAAACACTTTTAGAAAGTAGTAGGTATAATTATTCTCATTTGAAAAATTAAAAATAATCCTGAAAATCAATGTAATTGTTTTATAAAGCAATTATTTTACACATTTATAATGATACATTTTAAAAACATTAATTAGTCAACATTTTAATCCGGAATAATATATGTTCTCTTTATGGATTTATGATGTCAATATATTCATATACCCAAAAATAGAAATCCCCGAAAAATTTGGATTATTCGGATAATAATGAGTGTAAAATATAATGAGTATATATAATAATGAGGATAAAGATTTAATGCCGAAAACAAGTATTTAAAATTTACTCAGATAGGTACACTTAAAGCAAAAAAAGTATTTTATTAAAAGTATTCAATAGTAGTAACTAGAGTATCCCAAGTTATGAATATCAATAATTAATGCCGGGTTACATGAAAACAGTTCCGTAAACTGTTGGCACGATAAAGTTATCGGTTCTGTATATTACAAGTTATAGAACGAATTGCGTTTCATGAAAATATTGTAAACACAATATATTAATGAGGTTATAACCGCTTACTTGATAAACGATGTACCTATACATATTTTAGTCTTATCAAAGATAAGAAATTTTTTTTGTTATGTTAATTTAAATTTTATTGTTTGTTGTAATTTAAATTATAATTTTATTTGTGTTGAATAATCATATTATCTTTATCAGACTCGTCAGGCGAAGATGAAAATGATAAGTCCCAACACATCATAATATAAATAAATAATATAAATATTTATACAATTTAAAAAATACTCAATATAAAATTATCTTTATTAAAAATATTTACTAAATTGTATGGTGGTTTTGCATGCCGTTTTTAAATATGAAAATTATGTAACTATAAAATTTGAGTTAAATGATAAGGACACTGAAAAAGAGTCCTGTAAATTATACAGAACCGAAATCGGATCTACATAGCTTATCGATCCGAAAACCGTATATTTGATAATATCTATCAATTTTACACAACAGTTTTTAAATTTACAGAACTGATAACAAGTTATCGGTTCTGTAAATTTTCATGTAACCCAGGCTAAGACTGAAATATTTTACTGCAGTTTTGTATAGGTACTCACGAATATAGGTAATATAGAGAAACAAACAAATAACATTATTCACACACGCAGAGAGTCAGCATGAAGTGATCGGCACGAATTTGACATAATTAATTAAGTTTCATTAAAATGAAATCACATAGCTGTACTTAATATTTATTATAAACCTACCTAATTATTTTTATTAGTCCCGTACTATATATACGTGTATACACAAATTGACGTAGTCTTATAGGCAGTAAAAGTATACGTGTAAAGTATTACAGTCTTGTAAAAAATATATTTAAAAAAAATAAATATTTATTTAAAAATGTATTCAATATACTCAATTATCAAATACTTTTGTGATAAACGTATTTAAACACAGATATAAAAGTACTTTTCGAGTATTAAAATACCATGAAAATACTAATACTTTAACTATAATCAATATACAAACAGCTAAATATATTTATCGAGTCTATAAAATTAAACGTCTATAAAATGGACTGTTGTGCATACATGCTAAACAGTTAATTTTTATCCATGAACATATTGCCAAGGATTACAAAGATTTCAAAACTCAATAATCAAAAACAATCATCAGACATAAAAGAGTGTTGTCAAGTCAATAAAGTTACAGAACTCCTTAAATTATTTGTTGCACAAAATCCGGCTAACAATATTTATAAATGTTACAATAATACGTTTGTGGGATCGATAAAAGATAAGTCGTTTATGCAACTCAAAACATTTTTATCGAACCAATAATTATAGTTATACCGGTCATTCATGCAACCTGTCATAAATATTTAATTCTTCAAATGATCTAAAAATAATATTGATTGATTATTCTTAAAATTCTCGGTGTATCAAAATATTGTCACGAGAATAGATGAAAGTTATAAATCATTATTATTACATATTATAAGTTTGAATTTAATATCTAATATTAATATTAAGCATTAAAGTTGAAAAGATACATTTATTTACACCGAAAAAGTATTTAAATACAAATAATTAGAAATACATAAATACAAATATAGGTAGGTACTAAACAAATTATTTGAAATATTTCTCAAATATAAAATATTTATAAATTATTCTAAATACATTAAAATGTATTTAAATACTTTAGAAGTCAGTGCAAACTGTTGATAATAGTAATATCAATAGTATATACGAGTAGTTAGCGTTAATAGCTTGTTATTGGGATAATTAATAAGAAACTTTCAAAATATATTTTTCTGAATATAAAATATTACCTATATGACGTGTATTCTTTATTTTGTAAATATTTACTCAGAAAATAATGCGAAACAAAATTTCTCGTCATGATAAAAGCTAACCTAAACTCTTAAATAATAGTTGGCACATTTAAAGAAATAACTATATTAAGGATAATAATTATTATTATGTTTATGAAATGAATGTGACATATTTCGTTATTCTTAGTATAGAAGTATAAGGAAAATCGTTTCGATTAAATTGCACCCTGGTAAATCTATTGATAAATATAATATTAAAAATTATTTTATGTGTTAATAAATAATAGATAATGATAGATAACATTTATAATAATTATAATTTATAGTGTAAGGCAAGTATATTATTCAAAATTTTTTTTTTTTTAAATATAAATAAACTTGTGGCAAACTTGATTTTATAATTTATTTTCTAGTATAATATAATATTTCGTTGCAAATAATTCATTATTTTATACATATTCATACATGTTTAATGTTTATACCTACCTACTGGCTACTACTTATAGTAGTAAAAATATATTTTAACCCGTTTATTTATGCGAATACGAGAACTCTAATCTATATATATTTACATGTTCATAATATATATATATATATATATATGTTGAATAAATGATTTCGTGCCTAGGTACTATTAGAATTAATATACTTTATTATATATAGCTATGTATATACGTGTATATGTTGATATTCAAATATTATATTTATTGATTTTTATATATGCGCCAAAATTAGAACACGTTTTGCAAATTTGAATCAATATAATATAAGGAAAAAGCTTTGTAACAACTTTGAACTTATACATTATATTATACATTCTATTACATTATATGCCTATTATTATATTCTATAAATTATCCTATGTTTTCTAATTGCTATATTTTATTATAGTTTATATTATATTATATCGTTAAAAATGAAAACAAATGTCGTGTTTTCAACTTTTTGGAAGAAAAATAAAACTTTGGAATACAGAAATTTCAATGATGATTAAAACATTGTGTGTAATATATCCGTATAGTTAATATACACACATCATACACTTATTAACCATCGACCATTTATATGATGCATTAATAATATGAAAGCTATATATACATTCATAATTCATTATATTATATAGTTTATAACTAGGTATATACATAATTCATATACAACATGTCAAGCATGTTAAACAATTTGTACAACGGAAATCCTGTAGTATTGTAAAAAAACAATAATTACTATTATAAATTCAAACTTCTTAAGTATTTTTAATATGAGTACTAGCAATTAAATACTTTTAAAGTGTTTCGATGGTGTATTCCAAATACATTATTTTATAAAAGTATTTGTTAAGTAGATACCCACCTAGTCTAAAAAATCCCGTTTTAAAAAATGTCCACACAATTTAGGAATTTTCAATGTATAACATGTATACAATCTAGAATAAAAATTACAATGATACTTTATATAATAATTAATAATCAATATATTATTATATTTAGGTATATGTAAAATGTGATTTATTTTGAACTTTTAGGTCATAGTATTATCAGATTATGATAACTAACTAATGTATAGCATTAAATATACTGGAATGTGAATATATTTAAATTTACACCTTAAAAATAATACTTTTAAGTTGTATTTATATTCAAATATTTTTTATGTGGGTACCTATTTGATTATATTTTGAGAATTTAAATATACTTATTTTCAAAAGTATTTTGAATGCGTTTTAAATATTACAGGAAAAATGTATAGATTTTTGACAAGTATTTTAAATAATTTTGTCGAGTATTTGTACTTTTATCTAATAACTCGTAATTTAATTTTTTTTCTGTGGGTTTATAAAGAAATGTATTTTTTGAAAACCTATCAAAATCAGGAAAGTCAAAAACAGAAATAAATATTTTAAGAACAACTTTTTTTTTAAATCAATAATTAAATCAATATTGTATACAATTTTATTTTTAAAAATAGACAACTTTGAGGAAAAAAAATTGGGGAATATCAAATTTAGAAGTAATCAAATTCGGAATTTTTAATTGTAAGGAAACCTGTCTGAATATGAATCCAAAATATAATGGAAATCATAAAATATGATTATATCTTGGATACTTTTTTATACAACCTATTTATTTTATTAATAAAACAACATCCTTGAATTTACTGATGTTAAAATTATATTTTTAAAACAAAAAAATCTAAATTTTTATAGTTGTCGAATTACCTATAAAAACTGATTGGAACAAGTCTAGTTTATCATCCTAGTCATGAATTTTTTTTTTTTTTTAATCAATAGTATTTTAAATATTCTAATTAAATTCTAATTATGTTTGCGGAAACAAATGGTTAAAAAGTCATGGCAATTTTAAATAGTATTTGTATTATCAAAAACGACATATTTTACGTTGCGATTTCATATACAAAGCGTGGCTTTTTAATATATCCTCGAAATCTATTTATTTTTTTTAAAGTAACAAATTAAAATTGAGGTGGGTATTTTACAGAAAATAGCTAGTAATACGGGGAGGAGCTCATTTCGACAGACTCCATTCACTCGCTACGCTCGTGAATGTCTTAAATTAAATTAAAAATATCCCCCGATTTGTAATAAAACTCTTTGTCGGGTAGATAATGGGGAAAAATAAATACGTTTCGGCTATATAATATATATGTTATACCCATTCAATATTCAAATTGTTTACGAAAATTAAAAATCAATAATTTATAAGATATAATATCTGATGATCAATTTAAATATTATAAATTAAAACCTATTTAACTCAAAATGTTTTAATTTATTAAATCTAAGGAACAAATCTACTAAAATTGGAGTATGCATTAGAGTGCATTGAAGTATTCACGTGTCTTGTAAAAGAAAAACCACAAAGGGTGGAGGCATGTAGTCGCGTCGCGCGTCGGCAGTAACTGTAATAATGTGTAGTGCGCGTCCGCTCGTAATCAGTATTATACACGCGATCTTTAAATACCTATAACTTCCAAAATAAGTGCGAGCGGCAGATCATTTTTGCAGATTCATAATCAGCATTAAACGTACTATAGATTTAAAAAAAACCGAAAAAATAGGTTTCAAAGAATTGTTAAAAAATAATACTTTTTAAACGAAATCGCAACGTAAAATATGTCGTTTTTAATATTACAAAAGTTATTTAAAATTGCTAAACTTTTTAACTATTTATTTCAGCAATTTAATTTTGCATATTTGGAATCAGAAATTAAAATATTAACGATTAAAATAAAAAAAAGTTGAAAATCGTGACTGGGGTGATAAACTAGACTTAAGCCAACTTGGTTGTTGAATCATGTAGAATCCTTACATTTTTGCATCCTGATCAATTTTCGTCTGGTTCATTTTTTTCTGTTTTTTTTTTTTTTTTTTTATTGTTAACATTGTAATTATTAATTTATTAAGGTGTATAATAATAATAAAGTTCCAGTTCAAATAATGATGTAATTGATATTGATACTGAGGTACTAAGAATGATTTCCTACAGGACTTATCTAGCTATACCTATATATACGATATATATTTATATATATATTATATTAAGAACACAAAATAACATTATACAATAATCAATAATTTTTGCATATTCGAAAAAATTATATATTAAGTCATTGAAATTTAGATATTCCTATTTAAATACGTCTTTTTAAAGTATTTTTCGTCATTTATATAAAATACTTTAACGGTTCAATATAGATAGCATACATTTGACCGCGTGAAATAATAATTGATAGTACGACAATATTAATGTTATAAACTCACAAAATATTAAAATGTTCAATTTTATTATTTATATTACTATAACCAAATATGGTGTAGTCACTGATTACAGTGTATTAAATAAAATTGATAATGGATGTAAATAATATTATATAATACTACTAGCTTGAATGCATCACCTTTCGGAAAACAGCTCCTTGTAAGTACAACATATACGTTAAGTGAAATTCGTGTACCTCGATTTATGTACTTTATTGAGATACATTATGCCTGCTTTGGCATATGAGAAATTAATTAACTACTATCAATTGTCCACTTCCGTCATCTATTATTGTATATCCATTTTATTGATCGTCAAACATACACACAAGACATAAAAATCGATATTATCTTTGATATAATTTGTCAAAGTTATCTTTCGAATTTTTTCGAAAATAATCAAAATTATAAATATATGTATGATATATATTATATACATAATTATATATATATATTAAAAGTATACATATGATTTCCAAAATAATAATATTTAATGTATTGGTAATATATAGGTTTCTAAAGTATGAGTATTTCAATAAAAAGTATTTATATTACTTTTTAAGCACTTCAGAAAGACAGTATTTGAGAAATATTTTTAAATTCTAAATACTTTTTTTGAGTATTTATACTAATTGTATATTTAGGTATTTAAACACTCTTTAGATGTAAATAAATGAATTTTTTTATTGTAAATATTGTTATTATATTTTATTGGAAGGTATTATACCTAAATACATTAATACTACATCGATAATTCAAATTTTTAACTATAATCAATAAATAGTTTTTAAATGTTGATCAGAAGAATTAAATATAATGTCCTTAATGTATATATATATTTATATTTGAATATACTTAAAAAGTATTTTTATTTGTAATTGATTATATTTTTTAAATAAATATTTTCATTTACCTATATTTAAATATAAAAGTACTTTTTTTTAATTTATACCTAATATATTTTAAGAATTATTGTCATATTTGCACTGAATAACTATCGATATAACTTGGTAAGTTCTTTCGATTATTAAAAACAAATAAAAATAAATAAATAAATCAGAAGACATTCAAAATATTATAAAATACGTGTATGTATATATATATATATATATATATTATATTATAGACTCACTTGAAAACGCCGGTAGCGTAACGTAACATCACAGTATAAATATTTGAATTTATTTGTCGACACTTTGACGAACTAGCACTAACCAAACGATTATTAAAATATATATATAGAAAAAAATATAGACAAAAATGATTAATTTCTATAAAAAAAAATATATATAAATTGACAATTTTAAAATTAAAAACAAAAAATTGGCATCAGACTGATCGATACAGACAACCGCACGCGTCCGCCACGGCCGCACCACTGGTCGTTCATTCAACTTGCGGCGGCGACGACGGGCCTACCGACGGGCTACCGTCACCTCCGCCGCCGTATGGTCCGTGCCCCGACGACAATATCTGCGGTGCAGTCTATCGTCGGGTACATGTGCAGCATCGGCCGCCTCGCATAACATACAGGGTGTCCTTACAACAAGAATTCACTCGAGTTTCCGCAGAAAAAATGAAAATAAAAAAAAATGTAAAGATTTCAAAATTAGATTATTTTTATATTTTGTTTTTTTTTTTTTCAATATTATTGGGCTAAAATATAGTGTACGGAAGCGGCTCCCTCTCATTTTTTTTTTAAATTTCATCTAGAATTTAAAAACGTTATTTATATTTATTCGTGTATGATTATTATCATGACGAAATAACATGGTATGCCAGCAACATGAACGAATTTGAGAAACGAGACGAGCGTCTAGAAACAGCGCCTCTTATCTTATTGTTATTTTCTTATCAGTTATTACAACACGCTATCTCCACTATTTCACTTAATACTTATCAGTTAATGTTTCATCAATAATTAATAGTTAATTAACTTAACATAAACTAAACAGAATTATATTTTAATTTATATTATGTCACTTAAGTTTGTATGTGTGTTAATTCAATAAAGTATTATTTATTTTTATTAGTTAATAAATGAAAGTACCTATTGTACAGAAAGAAAAGACAATGTTAATAATAATAATAATAATAACAAAAAGCCATCAGGTACCTACTGAAAATGGTAACACAATAACTGGGGAAAAATACATAAAACATACATCGAAACCCAATTTATTTACCTTGGGTTGAAGTAAAATTAAGGAAAACTGTTTCTAACTCCATAATTTAATTTAATTACGAATAAAGAATATTATATTTGAATTTCGTCTTTTAATCGATTCTATAAGTCAAATTGATATGTGATAGCAGTAGCACTGTACGATACTGATAAAAAATTATATAAGATAAGAAGCGCTGTCTCTATGGACGCTTGTATTTGAGAACCACAGAATAGATTAAATCAGAATGGACACTAAATGTAAACAAAAAAAAAAGGCAGCCATCTTCCCATTTAGCAATTGTTATCAGCTACGTAATACGTTATAATAACATGGTCTGATTTTCAAAATAGTTTTTCGTTCGACGTATCTGGTACTTTTATGTTTTTAATTTTATATTAAATTGTACAATTATTTATCTAATGTATTTACAATCTAATGTATTGTACAAATTAGATAATAAACTTTTAAAAAAAAAGTATTTTTTTTTTCAATAGATTTACCTATACCCACAATAACTACCTATACTACCTACTACAATAATTGTTAAATAAATTATTTACAGCGCATAACATAATATATTATATATAAGTATTTTTTGATATAATATTATATTTTATACAACATTGAGTATGTGGTCACACTTATTGCTAAACAGAAATATGGCCCCCACGTTTCTCTGTGATAAGTATACTAACAATGTTAATTTGAAAGAGTGTCCGGGACCTGTTGAGAACGGTACGAGTTGTCATGGAATAAAATATAATTTATCAATTATGCCGAGAAATTCTGAAGTCACTCGGACTTATCTGCAGTCTTTTCAATATAGTAATATTAAATATACAAATAAGTTTAATGTTTACAAAGTTGAACATATTTAATCAATATAAATAGTAAATAACAATATAAATATGATAAGTGGACCGAGTGACGTAGGTACCATGCGCAGAACTCAGTTGCTAGCATACCATGTTATTTCGTCATGGTTATTGTAGTAAATTATGGAAATTCAAGTAATTTGAATTTTTTCGATTCTTCCGATTTTTCCGATTTTACCATGTTATACATATTATATACATACAATAATTATGGTTAATTTTGCTCCCGCCATACTGTAGTTAAACATGCACGTCGGTTTTCCACATAGATTTTTATATTCGATATTCGATGGAAACAATTATGGTACAATCAGAATTCATAGTTTAGACATATATAAGACAATAAGTTTCGAAGTTATAACAAATTCAATTTTGACGATTTTTTGGTAGTAACCTTATTCGGTTACGTAAAAATTTATATTTTTTTCATGTTATTTAACTGTTGTGGTTTTTCACAAAAAGTCTAGGGATATTTTAGATTTAAATTGTCCGATTGAGCGAATTTCAATATTACTTTCATCGCATCTTAGAGTTTTGTTTTTTCCCGACTTTTTTTTATCTTACTATGTTTTGTTAAAAATATTATTTTCATTTATTCATTCAATTATTAATCACGAAATGAAAGACGAACAACATAAAAGTGCGATCATATATCAATGTACATTAACACAATGTCCGTTTTATTAACGTATTAGTGCACTTCGCACGCAAAATAAACGTTAAATTCATCAACTTCAAATTGCTGTACCTTCTTTAACAATAATTTCCGAAACGTTTTTCAAACATATTTATAAACAGAATCAAAAAACACACCGTTTCAAAAAGCAAAAATTGTGATGGGCCGATAAAATACATTTATTATTCTAATTTATTGATTGGGTTAAATTATTTAAATAAAAAAAATTTAATGAATACCCTAGTAAAAAAAATGTTTATATTTTTTTTAATGTTTTAAACATAAGATCTTTTTAACAAAGACAAAAAGATATGAAAATTAGAGGAAGAAGATGTTAAACAATTTCGAGATATCCGTAAATTTATACTAGCCAACATGTAACAGATATTTTTAAAACCTTTTTACCAAATTTGTTGGTCGTTTGTTAGAAATGATTGATCCATTTAAATTATATAATGTATTAGATGTTTATTTATAAGTTATAAGCCAACTTCATAACTTTTTTTTAACATTTGAGTAATCTAAAATATGTACAATGTACATATAAAGGTTTGTTGGATATTATATTGGAAAGGTCTTGTGAATTTTTGGAACTAATAGTTTAATTTATATGAAGCTTGTTAGATATTGTTGGAACAGTCTTATAATTTAATGGAACTTGATTTCTTTTGTATACATATTAAAAAGCACGCAATTGACTCCATGCAAAAAAATGCATTTAAAATAAACCAAATTCCAACAAATCCTGAGATCTTTCCAATAATGTCCAATAATAAATACCTACATGTTATGTAGTTTATGTAAATGTTAAAAAAAGTTCTAAAGTTGGCTTATAAGTTATGAACAAACATTCAACACATTAATAAATGATCCAATAATTACCAACAAATTTGTTGGAAAGATTTTAAAAAACCTTTCCGTGTTGACCTTTTAAGTTCACGGAATTTTTCTGAAAATTGTATTCGGTAAACTTCTTTATTTCATCGAAATTGGTGATTTTAAGGACATACATTTATTTATTAACTGCAAATTTCAATAAATAGGTAATTTATAAAATGCAAAATTTAATATATAATATTTTTCAATAAATTTTAAAAATTCCTAGTAATTATTATAATACAATCTTGGTGCAAAAATTTAGAAGTTAACCTATCATTATACCTATCATACCTAACATATATCAGAAAATATATAATAATCGAGTTGTACTTTATTCAAAAACAATATCCAAAATGAAAAGATAAAATTAGGGTGAACATGATTAGTGGATCACCCTGTATATGTAGACGAGTACACATAGGAAATTAAATGCGGTATATATACTATATACCCGTTGGACGTTGGTTATATTATTATTTGCAAGTCACGATGAGCAGAAAACTAGTTTTAACCTAGTGAAGTATCAGGATAAAAATAAACACTTTACAGTATATATTACAGATTATAATATTATAATCAATATAAATTAGAATATTGTTATCAACCCTATATATTCAACGCACATATTATTGTCCTATACGGCTATACTCGGGATCCTAACCTAAATTATATTGCACAGCTATATTTGACAAAAAGTTGCCAAAACCCAGACATTTGAAATAACAAACTAAAAATTGGTAGAAATTTTAAAGATGATGTCCTAATTGCAATCTCGAAATTCCCAAAAAATCTACCTTGGGGAAAATCCGCCATCTTGGATTTTCCAAATTTGAAGGTCGAATGTCACGAAATTTAATATTTTGTAAATATTTCGTTTCTTATTAGTCATACCATAAAAATCTTAAAGTTAAAACTGTAGAACGAATAATGTATTTAATGTATCTAATATATCTAATAATGTATCTACAAAAAAGGTAATATTAATTTTTTTTGTAAACATAATCTTATCGTGGTATACGGCTTGCAAAATGTCAATTTTTTAAAACGATTGATTTTTTTTTATTTAAAAAAGTTATCTATTCGTAAATATCTCGTTTTATATTGGTTGAACAATAAAAAGTATCAAATAAAAATTGTACAAGAGAAAATTATCTACAAAAGACTATAATATTCTTTATATATCAGCAACTGTTATTGCGGTATGCGTCTTTTAATATGTCAACCTTTAAAAAATGTATAATTATACGAATGCATTTATTAATTAATCCGCCATGTTAGTATCGTTCGGGAAAGCGTGCAAAACGGTCGTGTTTCGAGAATTTTCTGCAAGTTGCTCCACAAAAAAAAAAAAAAAAAGGTTAGTTAATACAAATGTTGTTAATTTATTAATGTGATTGTTTATTTAAGTAGTGAATAGGCATTTTTCTAGTATAATTACACGTACAAAATTATTTCGGATTCTTTATTTTCCTATTCAAAAAACTAATTTATATATCCGAATTTATTTTTACCCCACAACCTTCATATAGAAATCCTCTGTATAAAACCAAGATTTTAGCGTAAATCAGGCACCACTTTAATATATGTTTTTAGGCTGGATGTAAAAATTGTTTTCTACCTGTTCTATTATAAATATTTTTTTTCCAGATTTCACTTAAATCTTTATGTACTTTAACCGAAACGAAGCAGTTGTGACCAGGTCCGTCGGTAGGGTACAAGCAAGTCATGCGTCGCTTTAGGGCGGCAAAATTAAAATATAAAATATTGACAACGGACGACGATCGCCGTTCACGATTACGCGTCATTATCACCGTCACAATGTCGCCGACGTGCATGCAGAGAACATCGAAACCGATTTTACAATGTCATGTATTATCTAAGGAATACCTAGTTATCATAAAATTGCACCACACTTTATTATAAAAATATGATGGGTATTACAATACAATAAATTCTCTGAATGCAGTTCAGTATTGCTCTGAAATATGTTTTTCTTTCCACGAGTTATTTTAATATTATCTATTCTAATTTAATATTAACTGCAGCTTAAAGTTTTGGATTTATTTTTGTGTTTTTACTTACCTTGACTGTAGCATGAATTTAAATAAAAATCTCAATGAACCAATCAGTTAATGTTTTTGAGTCTGTTGATGACTCAAAGTTTTGTCAGAAAGTCTGAAGACCAAAGTATAACCAACGTTTCAATATCGTCGTTCGAAAAATTTTGAACACGATTTCTCTTTTCTTTATACATTTTATGGATTAATAAATTACAAAAGAAAGAAAACTTCGTTGCAATTAAAAAATTATTTAATATTAAAAACACGGTTATTACCTAGGTACTGACTATATGAGAAAAGAAAAGAATAGGTAATAGAAAAAAACCGGTAAACTTTTATCCAGGGTATACAACTTTATTCCGACATATTCCGTCGGATACCTGGAATAGGTTGTTATTGTCAGTGATGTATTAGAGGGTATATATGCCTACGGCGTATATATACTCAATATACTGTTTTTATCCATGGCGTATGGTTTACGAGAAATTTATGTTACGCGGGTATCTACCGTAATAAGATTATTATAAAATATACGAAAAAATTATTGTTTGAAAATTGAAAATTAACCTTATTAAAATATCAACTAAAATACATTTCCCATAAACAAAATGTTTATCCGAAAAATCCTTAAAAACGACTCCTATCCAAAACGTCTATATAATATACTTGCATCAAAAAATCATACTTCAAAATTGTATAATGGTAGGTAGGTATATCAAAATATAAAATGGTTCTGTTAAATTGTTAAATTGTTTTGAAAAGTTTTGATATTTATAATTATTTTTGGTAAGTTATCATTGTGTGAAAGCAATTGGAAAAAAATTAAAAATTACCTTTTTAAAGTACCAACAAGAATGAATTTTCCATTAAATAACCTCTTTATTCTAAAATCCACTTCTTTTATCTAAAGAGTTGCTAGCAGAAAAAAAATACAAAATTTTAAAATTAATATAGATTCATCACTTCGCTTAGAATGTAAAAATCTAATAAAAGAAAGCCTGAAATTTGAAAGTTATAAGCTTGAAATTTAGAATGAATGATTTTCGAGCGAAGCGATAAAATTTTTTGTTTGAGTTCTAAATTGTTTTTAGAATAGCGTATACTCACGATTTTTTTCGAGTGAAGCGATAAAAAATATTTTTGTATCCTGAATTGTTTTTAGAATACTCACTAATTTTTTTACCAATACATCGCTGGTTATTGTAGAACCCAAATTTCAACTTACCTAATACTCCGAATGCACTATCTGAAGGATAAATTCTAATTTGTAAAATTGTAAAAACGGCTCTCAATGGAAGGATCCATTTGAATAAATTTTCTTCGTTTTTAAAGTGGTACTGCACAAAAAAAAATTTCGCTTTAGGGCGGAAAATATCTAGTGACGGACCTGGTTGTGACGTGTTTGATTTTAAACAGAAATGCATGTTTTGTGGACAGAACATTGACGATTACGACAAGGAAAAGCATCCAGACTGCCAAGAACATGCAGTTTAGAATTGTTTTATGATATACATACGATACACACTATACAAAGTATACATGGAATAGCCAGGGGCGCATTAAGGTTCAATGTATGGGGGGGGGCAAATTTAATTTTCCGCCCTTAAATTTACACTAAACTAAAATTCCTTAAATATAATTTAATGACACACAGACGAGAGGAAAGTTCCGGGGGGAGACCCACTAAAAATATTTTTTATTAGTGTTTTTTTGGGGGGGGGGAGTGCAACGAGATGGAATTTTTAAAAAAACATTTGGACATACCCTATCTAATTTCTTATTAAGTTTTACACGCGAGTTTAAGATATTTATAACTTATACTTTTACGGTTTACCTATATTATTTACAAATTTTTAATAAATTTTGGTGCCACTTTTCTAATTTTCCCAAAACAATTCCCATTTTTAATAGCTTTATTAAATTAAATACGATTTACAGGACAATGAAAAATAATATTGATACAATACTATTTTTAAATTACTTTAAAAATATATTCATTTAACTCGGTCAATTTAGGATAATGGTTCTAATTTAAAAAAAAATACCTATTCTAATTTGGTTTGGAAAATAAGGGTCGCTCTTAAAAAAAATATAATAAAATAATATATTTAGGTAATAATATTTTAAATTTTGTGATAATATTCCTATATCTAAGTGTAATAAGTTGATAAGTATAATATTTATATGTAGTGGTACCATTATACGGCGAGACAACCAGAGTACCACACATCTCCGGAGATGTCTTGTAGCACCAAAAATCAAAATAAAAACCAGACATCTATATTTGTACAATATCTCTGTATTTAATGTTCGGATTTGTCTAATTGTTGCACCAATCAATGTAAATTTTTTTTTTTTTTTTTTTGTTATTATTATATTTATTTGACGAAAAACGTAATATATTTAAATCATAAGATGATTAAAATATACCCTATATTCTAATTCATAATAATATTGACAATTTAAAAAAAAAAAAACTTGGTTACAAAAAAAGGGAACGAGTTCTTTTTTTTTTTAAGAGGAACTGGATCTGGAACGAGTTCCTTTTTTGAATTAGGAACGAGAATCTGAAACGAGATATGTTTAAATAGGAACTTTCCCAACACTGTATCATTGTGTTTATTCGGTGGTGAGGCGTCTTAATCGAGACGTGTAAAGGTTACAATGTGTAACTCTCTCTGTATATATTCCCATTGGCGTATTAGCGAGGAATTTTGATTGGGGGACATGATAAAATTGTTCACGCTAAATGGATCTATAATTATATATATTAAACTTCATAAAATTACTCTTTTAGTTGTATATTTACAAGCTTATACGTCTATTTTTTCTGCAGAACTTATCAACATAAATGCTGGATTATAATGATTTTTTCAAGAATTTCTTTTTCAACCGTTATCAAAATCAAAGACTCGAGTCCTTGTTGTGTCATAGTGGTTCTTAATTTGCTTTTGACCTTAAAATGTAAATATAAAATGTACGAATGATATCAATAGTTGAACCAGGCAAAATTATAGTAGTGTATTTTTTTTTTTTTTTTTTTTTTTTTATCTTACCAGAGTTAATTTAGAAAAACTTCTTTCTACTGAAGCCATTGTCACAGGCAACAAGTATAAACAAATTTTATAAATTTGAATTAAATTATTGTAATCTGGATTTATTATTATATATTATTATTATTATTATTATTATTATTATTATTATTATTATTATTATTATTATAAGTAGCCATGAGAAGATATACCTAGTACATACCTGACGGCGAACCCATTTTTTCTCGGCCTCCCTACGCACAATACAGGTACTTACAACCAACGACGGACAACCACACGCATGAATTATTATTATTATTATTATTATTCGTATAGTTTGAAAAACCCTGATTTTTAATGACGATATAAATTTCCCGACATTCGTTTCAGATGTATAATTATTAGTAATCTAATAAGCAAATTTTTTGGAAATTATTGTACTTTTTACGTCACATTTGATACTTTTTCTTTTTTTTTGATTATCTAATTCAATATCCAATAATTCATCGATTTCAGTTTGATTCACTTTAAATTAACTTTTTTCATTTCTATATATTGTTGTTTATTACGACACAAATGAAATGGATGATAACGATCTGGTTTATTTAGGGCTTCACACATAGCACATGGTTTTTTTTCATTAAATGGTTTAGATACCATAGTATATTTCTTGTCTGTGTTACTCTTTCCATTTACAGTTATATTATTGTTATTAAATTTCCTCTTGTCATCACTTTTTTGTTTACTATATCCTGAATCATACATTCTTATTTTATTCATTAATATATCTGTATTTGTAATCTCTTCTTTATCCAGTTTATCTTGTATATTCCACGGTAAACCCATAACAATCAAATTTATTCTAGATATATTAGAGACATAGAACTCTCAATTTCAAGTAATAAACGTTCTTTCTTTAAAGCATAATCAATTAGTAATCCGTTTAAATATTTAAAATTATATGCAAACCGTACATTTGACCAACTTTTGTCTGCATATACTTGTAAAAAAGAACCTGACCATTCCGACCACTTGCTTAATGACAATTTTCTTAAATTTGAGCTGTACCATTCTTTCGCACTATCTTCTAAAAATATTCTTAAACTCTGTATCTTTTTTGTTTCATCTATAACTTTATACCTATCACACTCTTTTTCGAATTGATCCAGCCACTCTTCGGAATTTTACTGTTTACCATTAAATTTATCCACAACAAATTTTTTTTCTATATCAGCTAATAATAACTCTCTTTCTGTTAATTGGGCTTTTAAATCTTTATACAATTTTATTATTTCATTTTGATCTCCCATTTCGTGTTTAACTGTATTCTTATCTATAATATTTTTTTCTTCTAATTCTTCTAAATAGTATGAACTAAACACAAAATTCTGTTGGTCATCCGTATATAAATTATCTACCTCGTTCGATAATGTGACTACTAAATTACGAAATTGTCCCTCCTTTATCATACTCTTGCAAGCAGTTTTTACAATATTTACTTGAAACAAATCCTTATGATAACTCTCATGCTGTGCGCCATTGGGAAATATATATTCCGTTGTACCATCCAAAAATCTGATATTAATTAATTTTAAAAAAAAAAAAGTAATTAATTCACGATATTAACTAACTTACCATTAAGCATTTGCTTTTCGAATCTGATCTTGACCTTTATAAACATCTTTTTCGGGAAAAAAAAAAATCGATTTGTAATTCTGTTCTTCGAAACCAAATAATAAGGCAATCGATTTTCTCTATAAAAAGAATATTTTATTATTACATAACAATTAATAAATACATATTATGATATTATAAACATACAAACCTATAAAAAGAAAATCGATTTTTTTTTAAACTTATTATTTTAGATTTTATTACACTTATTAATTAACATTTAACAACAACTATATAATTACATTTTTAATATCTTATCTTACATATGAGATCGCCCGACTGAACATGGAGGTTATACAACAGTGTTACCACTGTTACATATGGAAAACAATTTTACCTAATTTAAAATAATATATACAAGATCCAACTTATAGAAATCATTTTGAGATTATATTTCATAGTTTTTTGATCATAAATGCTTTTCTAACTGGGCATATTTTGTTATACGCTTTTTATTTAATATTTATTAAAAATTAGAAAAATGTAATTATTTTAAGCGCATTTTTTGGGGGTTTTTGGTTATTGTTGCATTTTTCAAAGGTATTCAAAAAAAATATTAAGGACACACAACAATTTTCTGGATCACCATAATTCCAAAACACATTATATCGATCTTGTTTTTAAATATTTAGATGCGTATAATGATCTATAATAATATATAATTCTTTTATAAAATTCTAATCTTAAAGGAAAGTATTATAATATAATATACGGGGTACATGCATTAAATTGTAGAATTTTTCAAAAAAAATTTACGACGAAAAAACAAAAAAATTCCTGCTTTTTTTTTAACTTTGTATCCATTATATCATGTTACCCATGTTAGATTTTAATCGAATTTATTGAATTTAAATGAATCAATGATAAATACGAATATCCATATTTTTTAATACAATCATTTACAATCATTTTAAACCCATTACTGTGCCAAGCGGATTCGTAGAAAATATGCTGACAACACGAAACTTTACGAATGGGTTTTAATAACATTTTTCAATGTTCTACGAAAATTATGATTGAGATTTGGGAATAAATAAATATCTTAGTCACTATAGCCACTCTATATGCTTTTTGTACGTGTACACTCATTTCAATCGAAAATTAAAAAAAAAAAATTACTAATCGCAATATATATATATATGTGTGTGTAAGGGAGAGGGACACAAAATGGGATTTATTGATCGCAGAAACCGTTATCCTATAATATATTCACACTTTCACCACAGACAAGTTATTATATTATATTGACTGATTTTTCTGTTTAAACGTGCAGCAAACATATATTGTAAACGGAATAATCTATAAAACTGTTAATTAATTCAAAATAACTATTTCTAAATTGTAGGTCCTGTCTTTCCGATAGAACTGTTAGCTTATACCAGTACCTATACCTATAATACACATACGATACCTAATATAAATTAAATTTTCATAAAGGAAAATAAACCTATTTAGAATTAATTATTTTATCATTCATATTTCATATTATGGAATTATAAAATAGGTAATATCTATTATTAAATCTGTACGCATATCATATAATGTGTAATTTTCTTAAAAAAGTTTAAAAGTAAAAATAAATCGTTCGGAATCCATCACATGCATTGAGAGTCGATAAAAAAGCGATCTTGACAAATAGAGATCTGTAAAAATTTAATGATCGGTATATTATGTAGGAATAACGATTATATCAAGTATTGATAACGGCTTTAACCTCGTCGTTATAATCGTTAATTATTAGGTAAATATATTGTTAACAAGTTGATAAAACCGTAGAATTTCCATTCTTTTTCCTATGAAATTGTTTTTTTTTTTTTCGTATTTATTTCAAAATTAATCTTTCAATATTTTGCTATTTCTGGTTTTATTTGAAACGATAAAATTATTGTTTGTAACGTATTAAATACCGGTCTGGGTAAAATATTCCGAATAATTTCAAAAAAGGTATTCAGAATACATATTCGAATACTTTATGATAATAGTATTCCCTGAGTATATGAAATACTTCACAAAAAGTATTCTTAAATACTTTAAGAATACATTTTTTTTTTTTTTTTTTTACTAGATTTGAATAACGAAAATAAAATTCAAAATGTTGACAAAAACCAACCGAATTAATATTTTTATAATATAATAGTTTACAGCTTTAAACTCTTATATTATCCTGTTTATTTGTTTATGTATCCTTTTTATTCGACATATTTTTATGTAGGTACATACCTATTATGTAAAATTGGAAAAAATTTAGATTTTAGAAGACCATTTTTTATAAAATATATTTTTTCGTATACGTCGGTATAATGTATTTGAATGGTATTTAATGTTCATAAATATAATATTACCTATATATTTTAATAATCGGCCGACATACATGTGATGTGATCCACACACTATATTTCACTATCAATTCAATAACGTACCTATGTATACGTTTTTATCTAAAAAAATTAAAATTTTAAATTTACCATTTAAAATCATTAGTCTTTACGGAATATTTTTAGGGCATGTTTATAATTTTTATTTAAATATATATTATTACATAATTTTTTAATTCAAATAATTCGTATGTATATAGGTCATAATTTCGCATTTGTAGAAACTTATATAGTCTTCAATATTCTTTAATAAAATATATTTGTTTATATGTATAACTAATTAGAATTCTAAGACGAGATCTGTGTCCGAAAAGACATATTATATAGATATTATAGGTATAACCCCGCGTCCAGTTCATCTGAGCCTTCGGTGACGTCACACGTTTGACCAGATCAGGGGTTCAAAAATATTAATTTAACAATGTGTGATTTTGATATTATCGTGGATATTGTCGGGCAATCAATATTTTGGCGGGAGTATAACCTCAAAAAAAAAAAAAAAAAATGATGTAGGAAACATATATCTATGATTCCGCAATTTTAATAACCCGTATACGAATTTGAAAATATAACGGTCGCCAAGGACGCAGACGAACTGCACGGGTTCCACATTTTGAATAAAAGAACAAGAAAATTTTGCCAAACCACACGTATACATTATAAAATACCAATCAAATCTATTGAACTAGGTCAATGTCCAGATGATTAACGAATATTATAGTATAATAATTATTATTCATCAATAAGGGGAAAAACATATATATTTTTCTATAAAAAGAAATTGTTAGAAATGATAATTTATAAAGACGATAATATCGGTCATGTTACCGTTCCGGTGAATTCGTAGACGATTATGCGATGACACCACGAAATATTCGATATTTTGTCATATTAGGTATAAAATTATGCTAATGGTTTCAATGGATAATAGAATGAAATTTCCAAATATGTATATAATATTATGTTATATTCTCTGGACTCGGTAAAGATAGCACAGGTAAATAAAATAAAATCGGAGGACATTTTCGAATAAATTCAATTACGTTTTCATTTATAATTACTATTATGGATAGTTTAATTCGAAAATATCTTCCGATTTCCTATGAAACACCACGTCAAGCAGTGATCGCCCCCCCCCCCCAAAGTCCATGTGTGATATCACACCAAATTACATACCTAATTCATTAAATTGTGTTATATAATTATATATATATATATACTATGGCCTTTTAAGAACCGTTATGACTATAATATGTCATACACCTGGTTTTTAAGGCATTCCATGTAGGCAATTTAAAGGATAATTTTTTGAAAATTCTTTAATTTTTTGAAGAATCTAATAATAAAAACTGTTCATACATATTTGCGATATCAATAATTAATATTTGATTGCATTTCATTATAATTTTTTATTGTTCATTTTTATGTATTTATAAATTAATTTTATTGAGAATATTGGATAAGTATTCTCGAATATCTCTCTATCTTTTTTTTTTTTATCAAGTTCTGCAGAATATCATTATTAAAATTAATTATTAAGGTACGATATTGCGTGCTGATTTTCGGTATGTACTTTTTTATGATTTGTTAAAAAATCAATTTTTAATTTTTTATTCAAAAAACTGTTAATTACAAAAAAAAAAAATAATAATAAATCGAAAAATAGTTAGGTATTGTATAATATATTATATCATATATTTTATCGATTTCATTAAAGTTGATTTAAATAAAAATATAGTGGCGTTCGTACACGGGATAACACGAAATATAATTTGTATTCTTTAATTTATTAATACTAAAACCCTCTACTACTACTACTACTACTACTACTACTACTACTACTACTACTACTACTACTCTTTAACAGAGGCGTCATTTTAGTTTTTTTTTCGGGTGTGCGAGCTTTATTTTAAGCAGGCCACCGGTTTTTCACATTTTAACGAAAATACTTTTTAAAAAACTTAAACAAGTAAAAAAAAAAAGGTCAACAATTTTTTTTTATAACTATTACTACGAAAACACTTCTATACTTTTATACTTCCTCTTTTTTGGCAGGCCACTAGTTAAGTTAGTGGTGCCGTGGTGGTGCCAAGCCACCTCCCAAAATGACGTCCCTGCTCTCTAAACCTTCCCTAAGTATCTCTAAGAACAATCTCTAGCCATCTCGATTGATTTATATACCTATAGGCTATATTATTATCTCTTATATATTTCAATCGACTAATCTATCTATATAGTAAATATTATAATCAATGATTTCACGATTTTTCTAAATAAAATCCTAATCAAACAGATATTTATAAATTTTAAATCATACCTATCCTACAATAAGTGACCAAATGTTCATCTTTATTTTTAAAGCGTTCGTTGTGTTAAATATTTTCAACTGATTACATTTTTGATACAATTTAAAAAGAATACTAATTTAGTTTTTTATTTAGATTCTGAGTGGAGCAGATTGGTTTTACAATGATATTTATTTTTATTTTCTTATTTTACTGTGTACGTCTTTTCGACCAGAAGACATGAACCAATCTGTACATGTGATCATATTTTCGGTAGGAAATTGCATCTCATTGGTAGATACTACAAAGCGGTAATTTTCGATTTTCTTAATAGTTTTTTAATGCACAAGGAAAAACTACCAAAAAATGATGAAAAAACGGCAAAAATACTATTTCACAAAATCGAAATAGTTTCATCTCTTCGTCATTTCGAAACTAATGGACCAAAATTCTTGAAATTTCCACGGAATATGTAACTGTATACTATATTCGTGTAAATTAATTTTCATTTTTGGGCTATTTTTAGCTATTGTAGTTTTTGAGGTATCTATTATTGTAATTATTGTAAAATTTGACTCCTCACTACCGCCACAATTGCGCAATATTTTATTCGTATTCCATATTAAATTTCCTAAACAGAACACTCAATGAAATATATTGTGTACTTATATGTATACTGAATTTATTATATCATGGGCTCAAAACCAAAAAGTGCCATCTCGACTTTTTTGAAATTATTTTTATTATTCCTTCTTAAACCTATTGTTTAACCTCAAAAAAATTTATTTCGGAGCATTATTCTCAGAGCTACGAAGAACTATAGATATAGCTAAGAAATATAGATATAGAACGCAGTTCGAACCGGTGGAAAAATGTGTTCTACACTAAGGTACCTATATAACATACAAAATGTCACTTTTTTTGGGTAGTCCAAAACCGAATTTTGGATTGCTCATATTTCAAGGGAAAGTGGACCTAAAAGTTTAGATTACCCCCCCCCCATTTCGATTAAGGTCCCTATCCATATAGCTGCCCATTGGGAGGGGCAGGGGAGGGACATAGTCCCCCCCCTTTGGAGCCTACCCAAAAAAGTGACTTTTAGTATGTTATATACCGGAGTGTATAACACACTTTGACATGAGTCCGAGTCCGATCTGGCTATTATTGTATTCGCAGTACTAATTCGAAAACTCCCCACTAATTTGCCGTGCCTATTATCGTATATACTATACCTATTCTATGGGCATTTAGGCAGTGTTGGGGAAGTTACTTTTGAAAAGTAATTAAATTAAGTTACAAGTTACATTAAATAAAAATAATTGTATTACTTTCAAGTTACTTAAAAAAATTTGTAATTGAATTACTGAAAAAGTAACGAAGTTACTTTTAGATTCTGAGCGTAGCGAGGGAGCTATAGTGGTTTTACAATGATGTTTATTTATTTTTTTTTTTTCTCTGTTAACAAATTTACTACCAGAAGGAGTGCTCGGATCTATACAAACTTACACGGTTTCCGGTAGCAAATTTCATCTAGTTGATACTTTAGAAAGGTCATTTTGCGATTTTCTCAATAGTTTTTTAATGCGTAAGGAAAGACTACCAAGAATTGATGAAAAAACGGTAAATTTACGGTTTCGTCAAATCGGGAATTTTCATTTCTTCATAATTCCGAAAATAAAGACTTGAAAATCTTGAAATTTTTATCCAATATTTAATTT
>JAIPRL010001281.1:0-88824 GCA_025469235.1 Pemphigus obesinymphae
ACGATGACCGACAACGACGGATGTGTATTACTCACGGACGGAGAACTTAATTATAACAATAAATGACGATTCGCGTCTGAGCCCTCAAGTGGCGATTTGCGCACACTTATTGTATATAAAAAAAAAACAATTATTTGGTGATTCGCACCTGCGGACGTAAAACGATCGACAAAAAAAAACGGGTGTCTCCACGACGTTGATCATAACAGGACTGACGAAAAACAATAATAAAATTCACAAAAACAGATAAACATTTACTTATAATTAATGTGTGTGTGTGTGTGTGTGGCCGACCGGTGACTACGGCGATCGTGAAAATAAATAATAATAATATTTAGATTAGAGCAATTAACCCACCGATAATAACAAAAATACTTATGATATTCAAGCCTCAACATTGTGATTTGTGATTCTTGCATCAGTTCACGCTTTATACTTCTTTAATTTATCTAATTTATAGTAAGTAATAAGCATATTATCTATAAACCTTGGGTAGTATATTTATATTATACCTATACATAACGGTGCGTTCAGACGAGGCATATTTTGCCGAGCGGCACAAGCCACGCGGCTTTGGGCGGCCTGATTATGAACATATAAAATACAGTTTCTGAGGCTTTTTGAAGCGACTCGGCATTATTTTCCGATCGGGCAAGGGAGCGGTGTAGATCAAAGAAAAGCCGCGCGGCATTGACCCATCATGTTCAGTGAACAAATTTTGGTGTCCATATTTTTATATATATTATTTAGCAAGACAATTTTCGGGACAAGTCCCTGTAGCTATATAGTAGGTATAAGTAAGATTACACTCGATCATTATACCTATTACCATTGATTATAAATGCTATTACCTATATACTGTTAACTGGAATATGTAGGTACCTATTTATATATTTATAATTTTATATTTATATATTTGAACAAATACACTTTACTACTATATATAATATATATATATTATAAAACAATGTGTTCGAGAGTGTAGTAGGGGGCTATAGTCCCCCCATTTGCCGTGTTTTAAAAAAAATTATTTATGCTATATTGATTGCAGTTATTCAATGATAGTTGTAGTTTTTGTTGTTTTAATGTTTTAAAAATTTAAAATATATAACATGATTATGTAGGTATGAACCAATATGTTTTTCGATATTATATATTTTATATTGGTTTTATAGGTACCTACCTAGTTTATATACGGGATATGATTAGGAGGTACACTTTTATGGTTTGTTTCATTTACTACTTTTTGATTCAAACTAGGACGAATCCACCATTTTTTTGTTTTTCTGATGTCTTTATGACGCTTATACGCATAAAGCAGGAGCGAGGGAACAAATTACGTCCTCCTCCGTCGACATTTTAAAACTGACTAATATTAAATATTATTATTATATTAAATTGTTTTTTTGCCGCGTCAAAAAACTGCGTACGTGTGGACACGAAAAGCCTTGCGGCACGAGCCGCCCAAAGACGCGCGGCAAAACATGCCTCGTCTGGACCCGCCTTAACATATGTATTTATATAGGCCCGTTCTAAAATTTTTTTTCATCGGGACAAGTCTAGTTTACCATCCCAGTCACGAATTTCAATTTTTTTTTCTCTTAATCGATAGTATTTTAAATATTGATTCCAAATATGTAAGAATAAAATTGCGGAAACAAGTTTTTAAAAAGTTAAAGCAATATTAAATAATTTTTGTACTATCGCGTTATAATTTCGTATAGTGTCGTTTTTTAACAAATCCGCGAAACCATTTTTTTCGGTAAAGTAGCAATTTAACATTGAGGTAGGTATTTGTTATAAAACACCACGTCGGGTAGGTATTAGGGAAAAGTAAATGCGTTCCGTGTGTAGTTACACATGTATTCATACCCATTCAATAATAAAATTGTTTACGAAAATTAAAAATCAGTAATCTATAAGATATAATATCTGATAATGATCAATTAAATTTATTATAAATAAAAATCTATTTAATTTATTAAATCTAAGGAACAAATCTACCAAGATTGGAGTTTGCGTTATAGTATTCACGTGTCTGGCAAAAAAAATACCACATATGGAAAGACATGTAGTATTTTTCAACAAAATGCAACGTAAAATATGTTGTTTTTGATAGTACAAAAATTATTTACTATTGCTATAATTTTTTAACCATTTGTTTCCGGCATTTCCGCAATTTCATTTTTACATATTTGGAATCAATATTTAAAATACTATTGGTTAAAAAAAAAATTGAAATTTGAAATTTGTGACTGGGGTGGTAAACTAGACTTGAGCCTTTTCATCCTTGCACTTTTTGGCAAAACAAATAAAAATACATTTTCCTTTTTAGTAATTATTATTTATATGAAAATGTTTTTCTATATCTAACGTTGTTTAATAATCTCACGGAACTAAATGGCAAATGTGAAAAATAACAATAATTTAATTATTAATTATAAAGTCAAGACCTACTAATCATCTAAATCTATTAGGTATACCTGGTGCTAAACCAAGATAATATTAAATGGCCACAATTTCTTGTTTAAAACATACCTAATAGAAGGGGTAAATATCAATGTTGGCAAGTTAATTTTTTTTTAACTCAGTTAAGTTTAGTTAGGTACCTACCTAATAGTTAATTTTTTTTTTTACTAGTCATGACCACATTTCAGATATAAAATATAATTAAGTAAGATACCCAGTGGCATAGCCAGGATTATGCAATGGGGGGTTTTAAGTATAAATTAAACTATCAATTTTGAAATTTTTTGTTAGGTTTGTTGCTCAATGCTCAAACTCTTATTGAACAATTCAAGGACCAGGTACAATGGTGTACTTATATAAAAAAAAAATATATATATAAATTATAATACATTTATTAGGTTAAAACGTATTAAAAAAAGGTAAGGGGAGGGGGTAATATAATAATTATTGCGTTTATAAGGTTGTATGTAGTTGCAATAAATGTTACATTGGAAAAACTATTGTAAAAGTTTCAAAATTTGACACAAAGGATAAATTAAAAAAATCTTCTCTCAAATTAAATTTTTCTAAGCAAGCACGTCTTAAAATGTAATCATAGTATACATTTTAATGTAGAAAAAGATGTATTGTGTTTATCAATTTTCATATTTTTTTGTATTTTTTGTACTTTTTATTTTTTTATTATTCATTTGTAATCTGAACATGACTTATGGTCGAAACTAGTTGGGTACTTTTAAGTCTTTTTTAAATAATCTAGGCACATTTTATTTTTTATATATTTATTTTAAATTAAATGTATTCATTTTTACTTTCTAATTGGACTTCTTATATCTTGCTATCTATACATTTGGAAATACGTATATTTTATAGGAAATCAAAGGATAATATTCTATTCATAAACTATCAAAATAACTTTCTTTACCATAAACTATATAATAATTGTGCTATACTTACCATTTTCTTTTGCGTGTGAATTAAATCTCAGAAGAAGCTCTTTTCTTAAAAACTAAATAGTTTTAGCGGAAAAGTGCATCTTTGCCAAACTAATGATCAAGACATTATCTAAATTTTACGTGGGTAATTTTAAATAAAATATTATTAGTTAGTTAACCTTTAGTAAATTGTAAAATTTACTGTTCTATATAATTCTGTTACTAACTATATCAAAAGTTGCCTATGACCCAAAAATTTAGAGACATATTTGATTTTTAATTTTATATATAGATGTAGGTACTTTTGTGCTAAAACTGCTCAGTTTCTTAGAAAGTGAATTTTCTAAAATATTTTTTATATGGAAAAAAATAGTTAATAGATAATTTATAATAAACATAATAAACAAAGATATTAATATAAGAATTCTTTATAAACAACATTCACAATATTATCTATAAATATTTATTTCTCCCTTAAAATTTGTACAAAACATTAAACATACTATAAAAGCATTTATATCTCTAATAAAAAATATATAATATAATATGATACGTCAATATATTTTTAGTAGTTAAAATTATTATACATACATATTTTACCTATCTATTCGGTAGCAATGACTCTTCTTCTTCTTCTTCTTCTTCTCCTTTGCCTTCTCTCCCGACTATTTGGGGGTCGGCCACCCTGGTCCTACACTTCCACTTAACTCTATCTCCCGCAACTTCTTCACTTACTCCCACCTTCCTCATATGACTCTCTCCATCACATCCCCCCATCTCGTTTTCGGTCTTCCTCTCCCCCTCTTACCAACAACATGCATTTAACATACTAATTTTACTGTATCAGTCTCTTCCCTCCTTAATACATGCCCGAGCTATCTTAAATTATTCTCTCTCATTTTGTCTACTATCGAAGTTACCCCTATACTACCTCTGGTATACTCATTCCTATTCTACCCGATCAATTGTCTCTCTCTTAAATTCCTCATTTAATAATCCCTCAAAATAGTCTTTCCATCTCTTTATCACTTCCTTTTCCTCTGTTAACACCCTCCTATCCTCGTCTTTTATACACCAAACATTTCTAAAGTCCCTGGACTGTTTTTCTCTTTCCTTAGCCAGCCTGTACACTTCTTTTTCCCCTTCTTTAGTCCTTAACCTCTCATAAAACTCATTATATTTCTTTAATTTAACTTTACTCACTGCACTTTTTGCTGCTTTAGATAAACTTTTATACTCTACCCAATCTTCCCTCTCTCTGTTTTTCTGCCATTTCTTAAACTGTATTTTTTTCTTTGATATTATCTTCTGTACTTTTTCTGCCCATCACCATGTGTGCTTATCATGTGGCATATTACCTCTAGTCACGCCCACGACTGCCTTAGAAACTTTCTTAACACCTTTTTCCACATTTCGTTTATATTCCCTTTCATGTTCCACATATCTGTCCCAATTAGTTTTCTTATAAATACTTTTTCATTTTCACCCGTTAGTTTCCACCACCTAATACTCGGTTCCTTAACTATATTTTTCTTTTTGTACACCCTCTTTTTCCTACACCAAATATCCATAACCATTAACCTATGTTGTGCTGTCACGCTTTCTCCCGGGATCACCTTACAGTCCTTAGACTGTTTCAAACCCCCTCTCTTCCACATAAAATAATCAATTTGTGATTTGTTCCCTCCACTCTTATAAGTTATATAATGCTCTTCCCTCTTCCTAAAATAAGTGTTTACAATTGCTAATTCATACGCTGATGCAAAGTCAAGTATTTTTTCTCCAGCCTCATTTCTTTCTCCATACCCATACCCTCCATGCACTCTATCATAATCTATTCTATCACAGCCTACATGTCCATTCATATCCCCACCAATTACAATATTCTCATTTCCTTGTACTCCTTGCATTACTTCATCCATCTCTTGCCAGAACCCCTCTTTCTGACTTTCCTCACATCCCACTTGTGGAGCATACGCACTTACTATATTTAATACCTTATCCTCTAATATTACTCTCACTATAATAACCCTATCACTTTTTCTAATCACCTCTACCACTTTTCCTTTCATTTCTTCATCTAATATCACTCCCACCCTATTCCTTGTACTAGTCCTTCCTGAATATATGATTTTATACCCCTCTCCAATTTCTCTTGCTCTTTCCCCTTTCCACTTTGTTTCTTGCACACAACAAATATTCACATTCCTCCTCTTCAAAACTTCTGCTAACTCCCTACCCCTACCTGTCAATGTTCCTACATTACACGTACCTACTCGCACTTTGAACCTATCCTGCGTACTCAAGTGCGAATCTAACCCAAAACACTTTGGTGCTTACCCTACACCATCGACATCACGGCCATTGGGTAGACCCGCACATATAACTGATGGAACGGCTACCGCAGCCGCTGTCAGGCTGGTACTGGTCACTGGTCCCTAAGGCTATCTCCACACTCAAGTACGCAATTTTGTTTTCCCCGCGAACATCTGAGATGGGAAAACTCGCCTATATTCTTATTAAGACTTCTCATACTTTTTGACAAGTTATTATGCCGACTGTCGACCTGACGCAACCTCAATTAGTCGACTTCTACGACAGGCATGAGGAAACCGTGGAGGTATTCTTAGCCCCCTCCACAGGGTAATAATAATTTTGAATTGCAATGTAAATAATAAAAACCCGAGGATAGAAATAATCGTTCTTGAAATCCCACGTGGATATTTGCACGCGTAAAAATGAAAAGTTCAAAATATATAACTTTTAAAACTGCACAAAATATTTATTGATAGGCACTTTTCTAAATTTTCGGACTTTGTCCTTATACAATATCTTTTGACAGATAAGCTAAATAACAAATCTACAGGGGAAAGATTTCAATCCTATTTCCCGTGAGTATTTTTAAAACAAAATTCTTCTAGTTTATTTCTATTTAGACACTCCTATATTGGGCTGTAGTATAGTTTAGATAACAGAAAAGTATCCATTTATATTATAAACGGTGCCATGGTAATAAATCGTAACGGCCTTAGACATAATATATATATTATAAAAATTACAGAAGAATAAAATATAGTAGGGATTTTTTCATAGACATCTTATACGTATTAATGGAATACTTGTATACACCTACAAAGTGATTTTAGGTTTCTAAACATAAATTTAGATAACTTATATTCTCGTTGTGTCCGTCCGTCTGTCCGTAATTAGAAAATCAGTCCAACAAAATTTCTTACTACAAAGCTCAATGACTTACAAGTATTTTACTTTTACTTTTTAATATTAAATATTATAATAAAATCTATTATTCTAGTAAATAAATCAACAAACTATGTATTAGCACTATGGAGAGACGAACGGATAGACACAGCGGGGATAGAAGATATCTTAAGTTATGTTTAGAAACCCAAAAGGAAACAAATAATATAATATAATCGAGATATATAGATATTTAATACTATATGTCATAATATTATGTATATATTATATACATGTACGTACTTTGGAATTTTTTTTAAAATAAAAACTCGATATTGACTTTAAGGCTTGATATATTAAATTAAAAATGTAAACAAATTGTAATATAAATAAGTGTTATGTGAAATGAAAGTTAAATATTCTAATATTTAATATAATACTAAAATTATTTATTAGCTAATATATGTTTATGTAGTGTAACGCTGTTTTGAAGAATGTTTTGTGTGTAAACTTTTGAAAATCAAAATTCTGGAACCACCTGTATTTTTGAAAATGTCGCACAAAATACTTTATACCTCTTTTTAGTGACTTCTGGCGGTTTACAAATATTATAACTAATGTAAAACTTAAACTTTAAAGGTACAATATATTTATATTGCAAAAACTATTGTTAAATTGTGTGTTATAAGGGTGAATAAGTGCAAATGTTTCGAAACTTTCATACCGTATAATGTTGTGACGTGGACACATATCCAAGATAGCTGTTCAATAGGGCTTTAACTACACGTTTCTGACTGTCCGGAAAGGAAGTCGTTCAGAAACCAAGTCGTACGATTGTAATAGTCGCCATTAATGTACTCGAATTAAAGTCGTTCGGGAGAGATTAGTCTGGAGTGAGATTTATGATCCTTTTTACCATTTGATCTATATGGTAAAGATTAAAGTGAACTAAGGAGTTCTCGTAAATCGCTACCTACTATTATATCAATTATACATTTTATGGACGTCAAAAGTCTATGGAAATTTGTTCGTAAATTGAATATTTTCCTTTGTGATAACCAACAGATATTTGTATTTGTTTTATTTATGACATTATTTGACAACATACATCATGAATTAAATATTTTGATTTATAAGCCTGTGTGGATTATTTTAAATAATTTCATATTTTAATGGTTTTTTTCACTATTCAAGCTGTGTACTAAATAATTATAACATGTTTACACTATAATATATAGGTGTTTGTGTTTTTTAGTATTGAATAAACTAAAATAATTTTTTACTCACGTAAAAAATACTTAAATTAATACTTTTATTTCATTTATTTTTTTGATATTTAAAAACTTTTTAAACATATATACTACTTTCAGCTACTATATTTCTAAAACTATTTTAAAAGTTTCAAATATGTCTACCTCTTTATAACCGCTCATAGTATTGCTATTTTTTATTTTTTACCATTTCTTGCAGCCACAATTTTTTCAACGATATTACTTACATCAAATGAACATACAACATGCGATACAGAATATGTGTAATATACCACTCACAGAGTGGTAGAATACGTTGTTGAACTTATTTTCGACGGCAATTGATTATGTCCATTTTCTAAGTTTACTTTTAAGACTCAGTCATTTATTTTCCTCATAAGTGCTTTCAATGAAGTCTGGTTTTTATGTTTTCCACTAGTCCGCTAAAAGAAGTTGAATATGACACAGTGTACATTGCATCATTTTTTATGTAACTCCAAAGTATTTTATTAGATTTGATTTCTGTTCGATTACTATATTTATTCAATTTTTACGAACTCATAAAATATAATACCTATATTATGAATTTTATCTAAACCAATTAGAAATATTAAATTTTCTCATATTATCATTTCTAAAATATAATCTGATTTTTTTTAAGAATGTGTATACTGTTCACAATTAGCTTATGACATGAATATTGATAATTTTTAAATATCTCGAGTATGTGTTTTTAATTTTTGGATTTTCCCAGTACTTTTTTTTAATCGTAAAAAAATCTCACCAAAATAACATAAGCATGAAAAATATTATACGTTTTATTTTGAAATTAATTAAATGGTAAATTTTTCGTTATTTTTAAAATAATGGTCCTCAAACGACTTTAAATCTGAGATGAGTATCGATTTTAGTACATATTGTGTGATAAAATTTAAAACAATTTTTTATACTAATTTCGTAAATTTTTATTAATTATAAATTTAAAGATTTATATATCATAAAATTTTTAATTTTAGTAAGTATACCTAAGTAAGTTATAATTGAATAAATAACTTAAAAATATACTAACCTCTAGGTACATAAAATAATAAAGAGTTTACAATGTAGTTCCTATACATTTTATAAAATGGCTTGTATTTGATCTAAAATGTTTAATGTTTTAAATTGTAACTTTTTTTACAAAGTTTTGTAACAAATTTCCATAGGCCTTTGACAACCATTAAATGTATAATTTATGTAATAGTAGGTAGTGGCTTACGATAATTCGTTAGTTCACTTTAATTTTTATCATATTATAAATCAAATGATAATAAGGATCATAAATCACACTCGAGACTAGTCTCTCCCGAATGACTTTAATTCGATTACATTAATGGCGACTATTACAACCATACGATACGGACTTAGTTTCTGAACAACTTCCTTTTCGAACAGTCAGAAACATGTAATTAAAGCCCCATTGAATAGCCATCTTGGATAAGTGTCCATGTTACTACATTATACGGTATGAAAGTTTCGAAAAATTTGCACTTACCTACCCTTATAACACACAATTTAACAATAATTTTTGTAATGTAAATATATTGTACCTTTATAGTTTAAGTAGTTTAATAGTTTTAAGTTTTACATTAGTTATAAGGTTTTTAAATCACTCGAAATCACTAAATAGAGGTATAAAGTATTTTGTGCGACATTTTCAAAAATACAGGTGATATCAGAGTTTTGATTTTCAAAAGTTTACCCACAAAAAATTCTTCAAAAAAGCGTTGAATAACAAATATAAATATTTATAGCTAACAAATCATTTTAGTAGTATATTAAATATTATAATATTTAACTTTCATTAAACCTATTTATTTACATTACAATTTGATTACATTTTTAATTTAATATATTTAAAGACATAAACAATTTCTGATAAAATTGAATTATATAAATACAAACAAAACTCAATAACTACTTATTTTAGTTTATATTTTATAATATATTGCTTATATTTAAGGTGAAATGTATTAAAATGAGAAAAATAAAACTATTTAACTAAATATACTCATTAAAACGACGAAATTTAAAACATTTGTTTTTTTTTTCTTTTAATATCGTATGTTTTTGTTATCGATTATCAATTTTTCCAGTTTTTCTTTCCAATTGTTTTCGTTTTGTAAATATTTTTAAAAACAATTTCCGTCCCTGGTTTAATAAAAACATTATATATTAACATTATAATCTGACATTAAATACATTAAATACTACTGAGAATGTTTTAATCCACCGACAAAAATTATTGGGTAAATATTCAAAAGCCATTGTTTATTTCAGGGATAATGTTTCACCGTTATGTACACGCTTGAGACGTATTCCGCAATACTTTATGGCGGGAAGTTTAATAATTTTCCTTTATACCTACTACTAAATATTTTGTATTACCGTCTACTGTATATACACACATTGTACCAAAAGCTATGATATTCACTTCAATATATTTATTAAAATGGAAATATTAAATAATAAATGTCAACTTCCTCAAGTTTGCTGACAACTCATTTATTATTTGTCCAACATATATAATATAATAGCTTTATATGCTTATGAAATGATAAAAGTTACAAAAACTAAACTATTTTCACTTTTTATAAATAAAATAGTGTACAAACTATACGAAAAATTAAAGCTAATAGTTATAAATAAAATAATTTAAACTAGATCGGAAATGATGTCAAGGAGTAAGAATCTTCGTAAATTTTTTTCAATGAACACGCCGTGTCATTCACATTATACGAGTATAACCCATTATCCCACCGAATGATATTATTTATTTTTATTATTATAACTTTCGTACGTAAGAATGTTATATTGTCATTTTGTTACTCGTTTCCGAATACCCCAGACAACTTAGATATGTTGATAAATAAGTGACGGCTCGTGTGTACGGGAGACAGTCCTCTCTAAAATTGTATTTAACAAATTACTTATCAACAAATTAGATATTGACTTAAATATTAACAATTATTTATATTCATACCGTAATATGAATTTTCAAAATATTATTGTCGAAAGCGAAAATTGTTATGAGAACACTACGAGGTAATCGGAGTTTAAAAATATAATATATTAATATAGCGCGGCTGAAATATGTACCAGCTATTACGCATCTGCGCGGTTATCGAGCATTCAACTTCGTTCGGCGCTGGGGCGACGTTGACAATCGCCCGTCATAACTATACGATCGAAACACAAAAACATAGGAGAAAGAATTCGGTAATAATGCGATTAATCGACCGACATGTATGTGGACTGCGGAACAATACGGAAAAAGCTATTGTGTATTTACTGTGTGTTCGCATATATATATATCTATATTTCTTTATTATTTATTAAATTTATTCTTTGATTATATTATTACAGTGGCGGCTCGTGGGCTTTGATAGTGTGAGGGCCATTAAAATAAATTATTCATTTTCAAAAAGCATAGAATACAATACGTTAAAAATTATGCACTAATTTATAAGGTATTCATTAAACCAAAATTAATACCATATAGAATGACAAAAATATAAATACGTTTTACAAAAACGGAAAAATTAAAAAATAATAAAACGTATACGTTTTATACTCATATTTTAAGCGTCTACCTTTCATTTTACTACGCAGGTGTTCCGATTTGTTATATTTCAATTTTCTGTTAATATGACACTGAATTTTTATCTACTATATATCGTAATAATACAATATATAAAAGAAAATATTAAATAAATAATAAATAAATGTAGAAATGTACACGCGTCACGAACAAAATAAATACACGTTAACTTATTCCGTATTGTTACGCAGTCCATGTGCATGTCGGGCGATTATTCGTATCGCTCCGGCGGCCGCATTATTAGCGAATTCCCCTGTTTTCATCGTATAGTTATGACGGGAGATTGTCAACGTCGCCCCATCGTCGAGCGCTGTTCAATATTTGATAACCGCGCAGGTGAATAATAATAGATACCCATTTCAACCGAATAGTATAATTTATTATACGTATAAGTATATTTTTAAACTTCTATTACCTCGTAGTATTTTCATAACAATGGAAAACAATTTTTACTTTCGATAATAATATTAAAATGTAAATATAAATAATTTTTAATATTTAAATGAATATCTAACTTGTTAATAAGTTATTTGTTAAAATTTTAAAGGGGGCGATCGCCCGTCACCCCTACACCCGAGCCGTCACTGTATTATTATAATATAGTAGATAAAAATTCAGTATCATATTCACAGAAAATTTAAATAAAACAACTTGGAACACAGATGTTTAGTGAAATGAAATATAGACGCTTACATTTTGAGTATTAAACGTATAAGAATTGGTTTTATTCTTTTGTAATTTTCGTTTTTTGTAAAACGTATTTATACTTATGTTTTTCTATATGGTATTAATTTTGATTTAATAAATACCTTTTAAATTGGTACATAATTATTATTGTATCCTATATTTTTCAAAAATTAATAACTTTTAATCGTCCTCCCACTTTCAAATAGCCCACGAACCGCCACTGTGATAAAGTATATAAATGTGATAAGTGATATAACTCACCATTATTAATGTAAACATAAATTTATAAAAATAAGTACCTATAATATCATTACATTCCAAGTAATTAGGTTATGTATTTCGGTATAAGAATAATGAATTTAGATAGGTACCTAATGTGAATGTAATTTGAATATTTTTACTTAACGTAATGTGTAACGTGTGTAACGTTTTAAAATTATAATTTACCCAACAATGATTATTTCTTTCTGTAGAATGTTTATAAACGTGAATGTAATATTTAATCTCATTAAGACTCCGCGGTTTTCCAATCATCCAATTATTCACCAAAATATATTCGTCAAATATAATATTTATTTCGGAAATTGTGATAAGTGTCTTTAAATGTAAAAGTCATAGAGTAGTAGTATACATGTGGCATGAGTATACAAAATTGAGATAGCGACGACTAATTCTGCCACCAATTCTTCCACTTTTAAAGGATAAAATACTGTGCGCATATTTACCCGAAGCGTGGGTATAGATTACATATCAATAATTCAGTTTACACTCGTACACCCGAGAAACCTATTGGGAACTTACTACCTTCTATATTTGGACAATTGCGTCAATTAGGTTACATGTACGAGATAGGAAACACCTTCTCTATACTACTCAAAAGTTATTCGATAAATAGTGATACTAAAAGTTGCAACTATATGCAACAAGTTACACAAATTTACTTGTTCATTATTAGTCGATATTATTCACTCTTAAGTTTTCAGTGTAATTTCGGACAGTCAATTAAGATTACATTTTTTGAATTTCAAGGGACGGGTTATAAAACGATTTTCAATTTTTTTCAGAATTTCAGGTAAGTAGTTAAAAATCGGTTTGGATGATTTCCGGGTTTCGGGTACGAGGTTAAAAAAAACAGCTATATTTTTTTCGGGTAAGAAAACCGTGTCGATAATTTTTGGGGCTTAATTTGTCAAGTTCCAAGGTTCGGATTCCGATAAATATTGTACTAATGAAAATTCTAATTAAATTAACCCATTATCATTAAAAACACACTAACCCTATACATTTTAAATTTTTAATTTTTCTAAACCAAAAAAATATGATCAAATTTTTATTATAACTAAATAATTCAGTTTGTGCAATAACGTAAGACATTGGTTACCTAGGCATTAATACTTAACAGTCAATACCTATAAATATTTGAAGGTCTATAAAGATTTTAAAATAAACTTGAATTTAGAAAAATTGTAAATTTAAATTTGGCCACTACGAAATCACCCATAAAAGACAAAACACAAAACAGGTTTTTAACTCAACTCAGAGTCAAGTTTATTTCTACTAATATCCCTATATAATATAAATAATTGAAAAATTCTGTATCAATTATTATAGATGGTGAAATTGAATTCTTGTAATATGTGCTACATATTATATAAATATAATCATAAATTAGTCAATCGGAATTTAAACGAAGTTTTTAAATTTAATTTAAAATGTAATTATTACATACCTATTTTATAAGTCAGTGTGTATTTGCGTTTATACATTGGAGAAAATATTCAACAGAGAATGTGAATTGACGGTTAACATTTTTTAGACTGTTGTCTATTTTTATTATGAAAACTATCTGTACTTTTCTTGCTCCCATATCTACAGAAAGTTTTTTAATCATAATAATGACCATTGAAATCATGTAATTTTTGTTTTAGCTTCCAATGACATAGATTAAAATGTTGTGTGCATGGTGTTTTTTAATAATGTATGATGTCATATTTCAATAATAAATTTTCAATTCAAATAATATAACATGAAATAAAAATAATAAAATACCTTTTAAATGTGTGACTAAGTAATTTATTAATAAATGTTATTAAATTTTGTTTTTATATTCTGTTCAAATACAAGTGGTCGATTTTGATCTATTGTTTTTTACTTTTTTGAACAGTAGTAAAATTATTTACATTATATTTTACACTATTTAAAGACTGAAAAAACCTTTGTTTTTCAACTGGTTCTTTTTAAATTTTTGACGGTTTTTCTATAAAATGTCGATGCTTTATTACGTTCAAAGAGGATTAATTGTAATTATCATCATTAAATTAATAAACTAACAAATATTTATAAGTATATTATAAATAAAATCTATTTATTACATTTAACTGTATTAAGTACATACTTATTTTATTTATAAAATAATATAACTAAATACATTTTAAAAATATATATATATATAACCATACATTTATTTTGGATTAATTTTACGCAAACTTTACAACTTTTTAAAAACAAATTATAGATATCCTGTAATCTTCTACATATATTTTATAAGTATATGATATACGTACCACTGACGGTTTTTGATGAAATTATTAGAAAGGTTTTTATTTTTTATTTAAACAGAAATGATCAAAATGTAATGCGTTATTTTGCAAAGCTGCTTATAAAGAACTAAACGGAACTACATTATAGTAACGAGTAACTCCCATTATGTTACTACCCAACAGTGATAAATCATTCTTATCACGAAAATATTTAAATGCAAAAAAGACAAAAATTCCCTTATATATTTTTAGGATATTTAAAATATAATAAAATTAACACGAGATTTAAACTAGTATTGAAGCTTCAAATGTTTTTTCCTAAAGTTACAAAAATGTTGTATAATATTAAAATTTAAAGTAAAATATTTCTCACGTCAATATTGTAATACGATAAATATTTTGTGCAAATCTTAAATCTCTTAGACTTTTTTACATTCTGAATTATTAACTAGTGAAAAAATTAAAAAATATTAAATATTTATGTTTAATATTAATAAAACAAACTTTAAATACAAATAGGTACTTCGTTCAAAAAACTAAATTAAAATTTTAGTAAGTAGCTAAATTTTCATGGCATATAGACCCGAGTATTCAATCTAAATTATTCGCCGAATGACATGAGTTAACCGAGATAAAGTAAGATAAGGAAAAATTATTTATTTTTTAATTTTAATATTTGTATCGAATAATATATATATTCGATAAGTAACTGCTGTTAATACAAAGGCTGTTCCTTATCTGTGTTATAACTGAAAACTCAAAATAAATTAAATAAATCAATCACCATCAAGTAAATCTGGGTAATTTTTGCCATAGCGTACCATGAATACTAAGTACCCACAATATTAGTATCACTATTTATCAAAAAACTTTTAGATTGAAATATACTTATCACTTTACCGGTGAATAAATTTATATAACGAATTGGTAGATAATTGAAAAACCGGGTCTTAGACAATTTTGGTATACCAAAATATTTATTCAGTTATAAAATTATATATAAATATGCCTTTGGAAATACATTGATTTATAGTTTACATAATCGTATGGAATTTTTTGTGTATTTTAAATGTTATAAAATGTAACAAAAGTTATTATTGTTTAATATAGTAATTATTAGGTACATACAAGATTTGACAGAGTTTTCATGATTAAACTAAATTTATTTTTTCCGAAAACAAATTATTTTTGAAAAATTCTAATCAACTGTGTTGCCAAGTTATATGTTCGATAAAACTTGTTTATAAGTTTGGCCAACATAGGTACTAAAACATTTTGATGTATAAGTACATTATTATAAATTACGTTCATATTATATATTTGCGTAATGACGATATACGAATTGCATTTGCATTGTGCATTTGTTCGATGCGTATACAAATAATACAAATATAATTCGAACATTGAAATTTTTTAAGGCTCATGTTTATGGTATTTTATGTGTACCTTAATAATATGCAAATTTTACACCTTATCTAGTATTAATAATAATTAATGTATTAATTATTATTAATTCTTTTTACTTGCAGATGGGCAGTACTTTCTCATGTTTATGACTAACGATATTATTTTAAAAATTAACAATAAATTATAGTGTGTGTAAATTGATTTGTGATAATTGGATATAATAGTATAGTATTGTATAATTATTTATTTTTAGATGTTCATTTTTATATAAAATTTTATAAATAATTAACAATATTTCAGCTCAGTATACATGTTCGTGCGTGAATTAGTGAAATTTACATTATTTATATTAATTTTCAATAAATAGAAACATCTTGAACTATTTATTGGGAAAATTTAATTATTTGGTTATTGGGGCAATATATATATACAAGCGAAAACGTTAAAAAAATTGACTAAAAACTCATTATTATGTTCAAGAGATTGTTATATGAATTTACGTAAGATTTTTATATAAAATGTATTAAATAACCTAGGTACCTATATCAATATCTATATGATTTTATAATAATTTTGACGTACCAATACCATCTCTCGTCATTTAGTTAAACATATATAACATGACATATTCTAATATTTGGTCACATTTTTTTTTTAACAAATAATACACATTATCATAAAACCAATATTTCCCTTAATCTTTTGTTCTAAAGGTTGAAAACTTTTTTAATATAGAATTTATTTTTCTTATAACACCATTGTAATATAATTTTAATATTATACCTTAACATAGACTAACATTTTTTTATGATTTCTTCCAAAATAAAAATAATGTAATTTATCCAGTATTGTTATGCTTAAAATACAATAAATTTCTATATTTTCCCATTTATAATTTTTTCATGATATCTAAAATAACATTTTTCAATTGTCAGTCAAATTCGTGATTTTATAGTAAAACTCTTAATATATTTTTTTTTTATTCAAAACGTTCACTTCTTTTTGGTAATGTCGTTAATTCAACAAAATAACTTTGAGCGGAGCATCGGGGTCATCATTTTTAAATGAATAGGTACCTCTGACATATTTATTTGTTATTTTGTTATTTCCGCTAAATGTATAAAATATTTTTATTAAAAATAAAAGATATTTTTTCTTTACGCTCGAAGAATCTAATAGAAAATCAAAAAATACCTCTTTGAAGTACCAATTAAAACAGATTTTCTATCAAAAGAGCTCATTAATCTAAAACAATTTACTTCAACTCCTTCCGGTCGAAAATTTTATACATGATTATAAAACTAAAGAAACGTCAAGGAAGTAGTATACTATAGTTTTATATTTTTAATTTAATATATTACATATTTTTAGCGTTTTATTTTTTTAAGCGTAAGATTGTGTTTAAAATATAGCATATCAATGACCTAACAACAATTTTTCATACACCAAACATGAATATTTTTTAATCTATGAAGTCGTCGACAAAATTGACGAAAAATTTCTAAATTTTACATTAAATAAGTAATCAAAACGAAATAGAAAATGGAAATGATATACCAATATAATTAAAAAACGTATTCTATTAATTTCCAGAATAAATTCTTAAAAAAATTTAATTAATTTAGATTCCTGAAAGCTCTGGGTCGGCCGTGATCTAGTGGGTAGAAACGTATGTTTGGGCTCACGAAAGTCGTTGTTCGATTCCCGTTGGTAACCAAAGCGAAAGCGTTGGTGGCGTCAGGTCCCTGGTCGCCAGCTGGCCATAATTATCCGTCCATCATTATCTTGTCCAAGAGCCATCTTCGACCTCTCTAACATGTTTAAGTTTGGTGTTTAGTGTTAAGTTTGGGAAAAAGAGGATGATAAACTTGTAGTTTTTTTTTGGCCTACCCCAAAACAATTGGGACATAAAACAAAAGAGAAGGAGAAACTCTCCGAAAGCGCTGTTAGTCGTTTGGGCGAATTAATCTTATTTTTGTACGAGAGTACGTACTATACGGTTCAGGCGTGAATTTGAGAGATATTGATATAAACTATATAAACTGTAGATAGTTTAATATTTTTATTTAATATTTCCATCAAATATTATTCATTAAACTAAATGTAGACATTTTCAATATAATTTTTTTTTTATGTATATATACCGTATATATATATATATATATAATAAGGTATATCAATTATTATTTTTTTATACTTATTCTTCTTCGTAATGTTATCCTAAAACTATACTAAATAGCATTCATACAGTTTTGTTTAGGACTTTTTCGATGTTTTAACATTTAAACTTACATTTAACATAATGACGTAATTACTTTGAAAATTTTAAAGAAAAAACCTGTAAAATTATTTTAGTATATATATACTTAAATCGAATGACTCACAGACCAACTGCAATAACAGGTACTTCACACATGTGTGCAAATCAAATGATTACACGTGTGTGAATTATGTATAGGTATTATATCTATCTACATATAATATTGAAAAAAAAGTATTAAATAGATTCAACACACCGATTTACTGAATATTAAATTATACATTTTGTTTTAACGATAGTTCTACAATAATTTTATATATTTTCACATAGTATTAATCATTAATCAATAATACGAAAAACAATACCTAAAAATATCAAAAAGTGTTCGTAAATATACCACTTTATGAGCCATAACTATTTTCTACTGAAACCATAACAATACTTTTCAAACCTTTCATTTTACGTCAATCTTTGAAAACAAAATAATAATTTAAATACGAATATTTGGTAGAATATTGAAGTCGGTTGCTCGTTAACTGTTTAAAAATCATATTGAAGTTAGAAATTACATATCAACAAAAACGGTTTTAGAGTTTCTAAATACTATTACAGGCTAAACGATTTTTTATTTTTTTTTTAATTCAATAATATATTATACTTTTTCTTGTTCCAAATATTAAAATATAAAAGAAATATTCAGAGAGTTTAGTCGTGTCAAGGATATTTCTCATGTATGAATATATATAATTTAAATTTATAAATTTACTTGTATATAATTAATAATATAACTATTAGTAACCAATTTATAAAAACCATTGTGCTCAGAATTTAATATATAACGACGATTATCAACATAAGTGTCAATTGAAAGTGCCAATAAGGTTCCCAGTATTGTGCGTATGGAAGGATATTCTATTGTGGGTAGGAGGGGTTAATTTTTCATATTTTTGTATTTTACTATATTTAAATGTTTATTTTTCGTGTGTATTATATGTTACATGCGGATTAAAAGTTTGTTGACATAGACTTATAATTGATAAATTTTATAGATAATTGAAGGGTGGAAAGTCTGGAGTCATCTTCTAAATTTATATGCAAATTAGGTTAAACAGAATTCACTACAGATTTTCTTCCCCTCCATTGGTTTTCTCATCAAGTCACGTCACTGGTATTCAATAGAGTTAAAATATAAGAACATAAATACTTCTTTATATAATCTTTTGAACTTTTTTTTAACCAGTTATATTTAAATGGTTTTTGTATACGTGCTCTATTCAACTTAAATTGTGCACAAATCGTCTAAGGAATTACACTTAGACTTTAGCCACAAATATGCCAATAGAATGACAAAAAGCAGTTAAGTATGTATATTGGTATATATTAAAAAAAAAAAAAAAAAAACTGTACTCCAGTTTAAGGTATTGTGGTTTCCATTATATCGGTATATATATCTGTCTTATATCCAACAAAATTGGTTTTTATCACCTTTTTTTAACACAGAGTATAAGAGCTTCATTTTAGAAATCGATAAAAGTTACAATATATTTTTTTTCTTTAAAATAATAGTTTAACATTTATACCATACTTTTAATTAAATTTATATAAATTATGTCCACATTATCTGAAATTAATTATAATATTATGATACAACTATAAAAATCATGCATGTAAAATAATATGCTGTAAATATGAAACGGACAACGTACTTTAAAAATGTGATCGACCGACTGATTGGAAAACTTAAAATGATTACCTTATTTTATACTCCTGCATCTAAAACTGAACAATTCGTCATCTTTTGATAGTTACGGATTGATTATTTTTTGTTATACTCATAAAAAATGCCACCGTATAGCTTATTTTTATAGTTTCTGTTACGTTTATATAACCCAAACGTGTTTTAAACATCATGCGATCGATGTTATATGATATAACAATGAATATCTTATGAAAAGTTTATATATATATATTTTTTTTTTACTTAAGAAGACTACCGGGAATATTTTTTTATCACTATACGTAAATATAAAATATTAAATTTTTATTTTATGACCTATACATTATTTAATAAGTAATAACATTTGATATTTACAATGGTTATAATTATGATATTATACTTGCACAATAGTATAAAACTAAAAAACAAAAAAAAAAAAAAAAAAATTACTTAATTTAATTCTTAATGAACTCAAAATATGCATTTACATTTGTTTCAAATTTTAAAAAAAAGCTGGGAAGTACTTCGCACGTTGGGTAGGATAATGATTACAGATATATTGAATTTGAAAGCAATCATAAATCATTTCTTTCTAAAATAAAACGATTCTGAGCAAAGCTTCGGTGGATATATTTAACAATTACTGTAGATTATACTAATAATATTTAATAATATGATAATATTATATATTATAATGTACAAAAAAAAATTTAAAAAAGTCCTTCCAAAAATTATTTGGAAATAAAAGGATTCGGACCAAAGATCCCGTGCATGAAAACATCGTTAGCTATTATTGGACTACGTACGAATGTTGAGAAATTTAGAAAAATTAATCTACTAAAGGAAAAATAGTAAAAATGTTAAATTTCAATTTGATATTACTTTAAAACCAAGTCCGATTGCCATATTTTGGCTTCACCATTATTTTTTGATCAAAAAATACATATTTAAAAAAAAAACAAAAATCTAATTCTCCTGTGAAGTATAAAAGTTATACTTATTATGAATTAAAAGTCTCAAAGTTTAAAATTACTAAAAGTAGCCCAAAAATAGGTAAGAATTTACAACATTTTTTGCCTTCATAATGTAGGTACGTAAATACGTTTTTTTTATGTGAAAATTTCAAGTTTATAGGTCTATTATTTACCCAAAATTCTAACACATTTCATACCAAAATAATACATATTATCGAAAAAAAAAGAAATGGTTAGGTGTTAAATATTATTGTACGTGTCGATTTTTAAAAATTTTTCCATGTAGCTGGAATGGCGTAATTTTAACACTGTATTAAATTAAGCCTATTATTATAAATGTCTCAAATTTGCATGTTGCTATAAATAGACTAAAACTTAATAAATATTTTTGAAAAAATGTTTGTAGTATATATTTCATACCACTAGCATCAATATTTTCGAAGTTCTGAAGAATTTTAGCACAATCGTGTTTACCAATTTTATGCAAATTTTTTGATAGTTTTTTCTTACACGATTATAGAAAAAAATAAAAATCGAAAAACTATCTCTTTAAATTACCTACCAACTATGCAATTTATTTATATACTTATTATATTATTTATATTGTATATGCAATTTATTACCAAGGCATAGTGCTACATGTAATGATCGAAGCACATCTTCTTATAGATTTTTTGGTTGCAGACATAAAAAAATGAATAAAAACACATCATCGTAAAACCAATACATTTCTCGCATCGCTCAGAATCTAAAATGTTTTCTAGTATTCAATAAAAAGTTTTTTTTAAACATGAATGGATTTTTTACTTTTTTACTTACTCGCATGTCTTTGTAAATGAATATAGTATATATAATTTCTAGGAGTTATAATTTTATTCATATTTTTAAAATTATATAGCTTAACCATATAGATATAATCATTCTAATCTTGATAGAAGTTTATTAAATCAACATTTTTCTAAAAATCTGATTTACAAAATTTCTATCATGAACTTTTGAAATAATATTTTAATTATATTTTGGGGTGGCTTTCTGTGGATGAGTTTCACACACTAAAAAGATTTATGTTCATCGTAGCCTTTGATTGAATAATCCTATTAAAATTTTGAAAACTAATTTTAATCAAGTATTTTGTTTTTTTTATATATTTCTTAAAATTGTTTTATAAAACTGAAAATGACTAAATATTTGTTGCTCAAAAATAAAAGTATTGGATATAAATATTGAAAAATTAAAAAAGTCGACAAAAAGTTAATTTAGTAATAAATTCAAATTGGTTTTAAAAATTCAATCAGACTATACAATAAATTGCTACGATGGGAAAAAACATGGAAACTTTTATTAAAATTTAGAAAAATTCGTGAAATGTCTAAAATTATTTAAACGCTCTATACCTGCTCTAACATTATTGGTGTGTGCAATGTTAGTAGTTTTATTATACGAAATATATAGGTATAGCGGGGTTAAATACACATAGGCGTTTTTTTGAAAGAACGCAAAAACAATGTTTTTACTTAACTGTTACCCAAAAATAATCTGACTATTCATAAACGAAAATTTATCTCAGTTTTGTAAAAACTTTAAAAAGTTTTATAAAAATAAATACAATTTTTTCATATAAGAATGACAAAAAAATATAATAAAATCTGAGCGGAGAGTGGAATCTTTTCGTTTTACAATAATTTATGTAGAGATAATGTAAATGATATGAACCTAAAACTAAATGAAAACTACACCTACCCAAAATTATTGTTATAAAGAGGAATGTCAAAAACTTAAAATTTACACCAAGTACTTGCTGTAACATAATATTGACATGATTTAAAATTTTTTTATCAAATTTTGGAACCTAATGCTCAAAAAAAAAAAAAAAAAAAAAATTGGGAAAAAAGAAAAACCACCGAAAATTATGTACAATTATTAAATTTAAATCAGAAAATAACACTATCATTTTATCTTGAAATATATTTTTTTAAATTTAATATTTCAAACAACAGTCTCGACAGACTCAATATCAGATAATTATTATAAATCACAAATGTACCTACACAAAGTAATACAAAATTTTTAGTTTCCAAAATATCAAAGGGGGCATGGTCCTTATAAATTTCACCATGGGGCAAGCTGTTTCCTCTCGCCCTGTCCCCAGTTTACACTAAAAATCATATACACACGCGCACACACTCTTAATCTAATTTCGTATTATTTGAAAATTCTCTATACATTACCCCTTAAAATAAACCTACAGAGAGCCACCTTGATGTTTAAATTTTAATGCAAGAGTGTAATAAATATAATTAATTAACAATTTTACATCGTCTTATTTCCCAAACGTTAACATGCTCAGATCCTTAACATATTAAGAAAGTCGAAGATGGTTTTTGATACCTATCAAATTATTGGACGGGTTTAGTGATTATAGCCGGCTTGAACTAGAGAGCAGACACCACCGGCAAGAAAAATTTCGTTACCCCCACCATTTGCTACCTGAGAATCGAACCGGGGTCCTCAAAAAACGCGTCTCGATCAACCGGCCACGGAGGATCGACTCCAGTATAAAAAATAATATTTTAATCATTTATTATATATATTCGAAAAACTAAAAGCCTTTAAAGTATTAAATAGATAAAATGTATTGAACATTATAAAGTAATAAATACTTAATATATTTATTACATAAAATGTTATAATTAGGTAATTACATAGGTCTTTGTGGTACATTTTATATAGATTAATTTATACTGATTTTATAAAAATGTTCTCTTGAATTCTTTTAATATGATCAAAACTTTGAAAGAACTTTTAAATGTACATTTATAAACACTACATTAAGCAGATTTATGGTATAAATTCTGAAAAAAAAAAAATATAAAATGTTTAAAATATTAGTTTTTTAAAAAAAATAACTGTTATTTTTCGTTCTAAAGTTATTTTTTTGTAATTGAATGAATATTGATATTTACACGTAAAAAGAAACCATACTTTTTCTGATATAGCATTTATTTTTAAATTTATAAATTTTCTTCGGCATAAATGACAAGTATAAAAATATATGAAATATTTTGTGATGCAATTTATAAGTTTTTCAAACTTATTTATCCTAATAGAACCTTGGTAAAAGTTTTAAGTTATTGATACATTTATATAGAAAATATTTATATATGTAGTAAACTAGTAAGTACAGCATTAAAATGATCATAATCACTCGATTAATTCTGAAAACAAGATTAAACAATCTATTTAAAACAAGACTACCTACTTTAACAATTTTATTTTGGAAAAATACTTATAGTTTTAAAATGTTCATTTTTAACTGTGCAATACATCATGGATCATGGAAATATATAGTAAAAAGAACACATTTTATTCGGAATTATAAATACGACAATGACAGTCCTTCCGAGGCGTTATAATTTTTAAATTATATTCCAATCAATACCTGTACCGGCACCAATAATATAGAACTCGATAATAAAATATTTACGTATAATTTATAAATGATTAAAAAAAAAAAACCACACCTATACGGGTTTCGTCAAACTACAGTGGGAATATTTCCACTGGAAAATTTTAACGTGTAAACAATTCAAATTTACTCACTCGGAATTCGGTTGATGGCTCGTAACGGCCTCAGCACCCTTATTGTTCGTATGGCAGAGAAATTTATGTTCTCGACATTCAAACAGTACTCCAGAGCACTGCAAATCGGGAGGAAAAAAATAAAATTAGAATAAAACAAAAAAAAAAAACGCGCAAAATACGTCACACGGTGAATAGCCGGAAAGACCACGGCCGGTAATCCTGTACTACATCCGGTAGCGCATTCGCGATTAACGGGGGGGAGTTAACACGCATCATTTTGCGCGTCGTTCGTCGGCTCCCCACCCCCTCCACCCCCCGTTAATCGCGCGTTGTGCGACGCGGGCTAAAATTTAAATAATGCGTGTTTTACCCTGCGATTACGATGAAAAAATCCAGTCGGTTCCAGGAGTCTGCGAGGTACGTGCTGGGACCGTACGCTCCCATCGCGATCATTTTCACGATCATTTCCAGCGAAAAGAACGCGAATATGAAGTCGTCGAACACCTGTAGACACAGTTAATAGGCATTCCGTCACTACAAGCCGTTTTACTTTCCACTTAACAAACCTGTAGTATTCGACATCTTCTGGATATGCATTGATCGTCCACGCACGGTTGGTACATGCCCAGCGTGACGCAGTTGAGCAGTATGACCAACATACTGGCCCTCTCGAACCACGTGTACGAACAAGTTAAGGAAATTTATAACAGGTCGAAGAATACACATATCGTAAACATTTTATTCTTACCAGCTTCGGTCTTATTTCTAATGACGATTTTTTTTTTTTCTATACGACGTTTCCATATTATATGCCCATGCCCTATATATATATTGTATAATATATTGATATTGATATTGATATAAGATATTAATGATATAATATATATATCGTTTCGAATATTACATACAATATATTTTCGCATTCCCAGACACTATTGAAATATTAAGTCACTTTCAAAACGCTATATGCGCCAATATCATAAAGGTATATTACCTTTACAAACTCTTTTGCATTTCAATGAAACACGTGGAGCGCATAAAATACCATAAAAACGCCGTGACACATCAAATAAGAACACCGACAGGAAATATACCTACCCGATATGCCGAGTCCGGAAAATAACGTGGAATGTCCCTTTACAAAAAAAACGCTCGCCGTCAAGGTAAAAAACGTAGTGTCCAATGTGCGCCCCTAATTAAAAGAGGATGATCCCTTAGGCGAAAGATACTAAAAAAAAATCATACGAGCTCGGCGTCCACACAGTCTAGTTTTTACATAGTTACCCACAAGTCCTCTCACCCCAAAAGTACACCGCAGGTTCAGTTGGAAAAATATCAGTACGACTGCACCCAATCGCAGCGATAGAGTTACCAGACGACCTTTGCTCTAAGATGATCATAATACGCTGATACCACAGAAAATCGCTTGTTTCGTCTCATTTTATCATTCCGTATTCTCACTATTACGTAATTCCGTATGCTAATTTTAATCATTATTTCCTCATTTATTATTTATTTTTTATTAATATTTTTTACTTATTATTCAATTTCCTATAATTAATTTAATATTATATATTTTATATCTATAGTATGACCTCACAAAGAATACACATCGCTTATATGGTCATCTAATAAAAAAGTAATGATCGATACATTTGAATCTATTCAAAATAACTTCTTCGGATTTCTTTGCTACTCATATCATTCTGCAAACAGAACTAGACATTCTATAGTTATGATAAAATCTTGAAACATTGAAAATAAATTCAATAAATATACGTGCAAAATAATAAAATTTAGGATTTTTGTTTCAATTATTAAATAACCAGATTGTTCGCCTTGAAGTAATAAATCCACGAACGTTAAAATAGTCATTATTTCACAATGAGAAATCCAAAAATTTTCTATTTAAAAAATTTTTAATTAGTTTTAAGAAATTTTCATTATAATTATAATGGTTAATTTATTGTGTACAATACATCTTTATTACATACTGGTATATTATAAATATTTATATTTACATATAATTGTATTATAAATTAATTATATTCTGCTGGAATTAAAATATATATTTCGTAATAAAATATTTATTATTTTATTAAAATCTAATCAAATCCTTCACCATTTTGTTTATTAGATGGTTCTAGAAAACATAGCGATATTACAAATTATCATGCCAAATGTTTTGTGATGCATATCATATTGGTGATTACGTGACAATTAAAGACTGTAACTATTGCACAATTCAGTTCCGAACACTGATCCAAACATAAGTGGTCCTTATTTTGAAGTTAAAATATTTGATAACTCTAAATTTTGTTCAATAATTACAATAATAAATGTAGAGTGTGATCACTCCTTCTCGTACTCAAATGGGTATCAATTTTAGAAAATATGGTTGAATTTTAATTTTAATTTGATATCATTTACATTTTATAAAATTATAATGTAGTAGTATAATAGAATTCTAATGAAGTAAACATTTTATGAAAAATAAATGTGACCCCCTCGTCTCTGGAAATTGATATTAAATATTTTATATGCAATTGTTCACAGACGGTAAAATATACGAAGTGACATTAAGGGATGTTCCAATACATATTTTTTTCAGTATTTTGACTTATTTTTGGGGAGATTGGTACTTAACTTATGTTGAAAATGTGTACCTATAAATTGTTATTATATTTTATCACATATGTGTAATTTACCTACGATAAGATAATTTATTCTTATATGTCAACAGTAATTCACGAATATTCTCAAAGAATATTAAAAATACGTATATATAATACGGTAATCGCACGATATTTTAATTTATAGACAGTATAATTATTAAAATAATTTAACATAATACATTCACTAAACAATTAATGTTTTATAGTGAGTTCGGTTATAGTAATAAATTCTGATGTCAATGGGCATCAAAAATAATATATACATTATCATGAATACTATTCTACGAATCATTATAATCACTACAATATATAACCAAGAGATTCAAAATCTTATGATCGAATATCTTTAAGCCACATAAAATTAACCAATATGAGAACGACAATAAAATGTTATAGTATTGTGTACACTGCATGAGCCGTTTTCCGTTCATTGGAACTCGGGTATATAGTCGTTTGGAATACATCAAACGTGATGAGAAATATGATAATATCTCTAGGGATTTTTTAATTAAATTTAAATTTATTTATCTTCAATTTAACGTATTATATATTAATTTGTCCAAATCATTGATGAATTTTCCGCTTAGAATATAATATGACAAAATACTTCACTAAAATTGTTATGCTAATCATTTATAGTAAAAATGGGTTCTGCGAAAATTCTTACGTATTGTTGCTTACAGATTTTATTCCTCATCCTCCTCACGATTACACTCTTGTTCTACGTGCACTGAATATTGCTACTTTAGCGGACCTCCGACATATTATATTTAATCTGTCCTTTTTATCCAATCTTCTCTCTGCAAACATTGATTCTCCGTCTCTCTTATCCCCTTTTAAATTTCAGAGTCTCTACCCGTTCTACTCGTTTCTCAGTCCCTTTTTATGCTCTTCAAACCTCTTCAAATTACTTTAAAAATTCTCCCCTTGTCCGCCTGATGCGAACAGAAAATAGCGACTCTTCTTTCTCTTCCTAATAAATGGTTTTTGTTTTTTTACTACTATTTATGTTCCAAGTTACAGTATTTCAACTATATTTTTTGCTTATCTCCTTTATAAATGATAAAATTGAACCAAAATCAAATTTCTTTACGAGAAAAAAATGCAGCGTTAATCAAACCAAAATAATTTAATACTAAAAATACAAATTTTAAATGTATAAATACCATTATTAGGAATTCATTATTACAATGATATTGACAGTTAAGTAGTTAAAAGTTCGTTTCTTTATTATTATAATTCTAATAAAATTATTAGAATTAATTAATATCAATATTAAACAAATATATTTATAGTCATATTATACTCATATAAACTTGCACAGTTTATCACAATTTTCTTAAATTTATCATAAAACATAAATATATGACATTATGAAAGTATCAACTACTCTATATTTTTAATCAAAGTTTTCAAAAACTTTCATTTATATACCCAGACACAAAATCGAATTCCGTGTAATAGTTTAAAAACATCTATTTTTAGAAAATATAAACATTGCTTAAAAATGTACTTAATTTTAAATTAAAAAATTTAATTTACTGACATTGAAATTAGTTTAATAATAAAATTCAGAAGACAGAAAATTCCCTTAATAGAATCTCCCTAGATTATAAGATAATTTAATTAATGGTTTAGGTTAAATCATGTACCACAAAAAGCATAAAAGCTAATTTAACTTATATTTTAAAATATTTAAAAATGTGACTATAGAATTTTTTTATTCATTATAGACATTTTCTAGGCATACTTTTTACAATATTTAAATTATTTCGATATGAAATGAGAATACACTACAACCAAGTACGTGAAAATTGTTCAAATATCTAAAAATTGTTAAGAAATGTTACATCTGTATAAATAATACTTAAATGGCATATTAGTTTTAGAAAGGTAAATATTGTAGGTATAAAATATAAACTTGGAAAATTTACAAAAATTAATGATTAGAAAAGTTTCAGTTCACCATAAAGGTGGATGTAATTCAATTAGATTTGGTGAGTTTAATTTTATTTTTTGATTATTTTATTGGACCATATACTATATTGTAGAACACACTCGCAATAACAAACATCTCAAATATATTATCAACCAATTCAAATTCATATTCATTTCCTATGAATAAGAAAACGAGTAGTAATACATCATCACATATGTATTTTACTGAAAATTATTTCAATCAAAACCAGAACTTTGATCAAAGAACATAATTTTTAGAAATGCTGAAATACGATAAACCTCAGTCTGCATTTTCAGTTAAAAATAATAATATTTCGATGGATATTTTAGCACACCTTTTAAATGGAAGGACAAAATAAGCAGAAAGATATTAGTAAATATTTAGAATATCTTGTTACTAGATTTAGTAAGAAAATATTTCGGTTTATCAAGTAAAACTATAGATTCAGTAAAAACTTAATGACACAACTTCTTTATCAAAACCGTAAAGTCAACTTTTATGATTCCGTTGGAATATTAACATATTTGTATTATTTTGCATGTGATTTAAAACACATGGTAAGAGATGATTTAATTGATAGTCCAATCGATGTAAATTACGTTAAATCCGTATTTGAAAATGTTTTTAAAAAACTGTGATTTAAATGGTTCGACGGATTTTGATGAGTTTAAATTAAAAGAAGATTTTTATTAAAATTTCAATTATAATTAAAAGAATTGATGAAGATCAGGAAACCATTGATGAATTTAAAGTGTTATGAAAATGTCCCTGAAAACATTTATGGAGCGTTTTTTAAAAATTTACCGGAGATGTAGACATAAGGAATATGTAAGGAAGAAAAAAGTGATAAAAATAATAATTCAATTTATATATGTAATTATAATCATAAAAACTGGTTATAAATGGTACTCAAGTTCAAATGCTATCATTTTTTTTAACATGGAACTCGAAAACGTATTAAGTATCTTATCTCTGCCTTATGTATGATTGTTATATTTAATAAATATAATATAATTAGTTAATTAGTGTAATTTTTAAATTAAATTCATTTGATTATTATACGTATGTGTATATTTATAATTTATAATCTTAAAACTATTATAAATAACTATTGAGTTGACGTTTTTAGTTTAATTAAACGATACTCTATGAATTTGCTAATACCAATTACTTCACACTAATATAAGCATAATATTATAATTATATTATATAATTGTTTTGACTTGGAATTTTTGTTTTCTCTTTTATATACTATATAAATTATATAGGTACGCAATTTATAACCATTTATTAGTGATGAGCTGTTAATTATTTATTTTAATAATATTGCTATGTGAATATACAAAGTTCACCGGACTAGAGATGTGGAATTAACGAGTAAAATTTTTTTAGCAAATTTATGTAAATTTTGGTAAATCGGTAAAAAAGTTTTATATACTTACCCATATTTATTTTAATCAATTTTGTAAATTATTTTTTTATTATTTTATAACCTCATTAATTGTTTTTTTTTATATAATTTATACTAATTTATATGTTTAACATTAAAAAACATTTTCATCGTTTTTACTATCTGTTTCTAAAATTCCTCAGAAGAAAAGGTTATGTTCATTACATTATACATTTTGTTAGGCTAAATAAAAGTTATTATAATAGTAAAAACATTTAAAAATAAGGGTCGTAATAATTTAAGTACGGTAAAAAAATATATTAAATTAAACATAAATTTTACCAAGTCAAAAATTAAAAACAAAATATAAATGGTAAATTCTAAAATTTTCTACAAAAAAAAAATAAATTTCTACAACCTCCCAACCAAAGAAATGTGGATTTTTTCATAGTGGTGTTGGAGTAACATTACGTCAATATTTACCACTATTGTTAAATAATATAGATATCGTATCCAAACCAGTACTATATTTTCTAAAAATATTTACTAACAAGAATGAATTTTCTAAAACTTCCCAAAACGTAGAAATATCAATTCTGAGTTTAAAATATTCTCATGTACGAAAAATTGCCCATATAATACGCCATAAAAAATGACCGACTCGAACCCCCTTAAGAAAATAAAATACCTATCTTAAGTTTAAAAATATCGTTATAACAATCTCACAAATACTGTGATAACACCACCGAATAAATTATTTTATTGAAATTTCAAACGACCATTACTTATGATTGGATTTTCATGAACTTTAATTTAACGTATCACAGAAATAAATGATTGCAACAGATAGCACGGTCTTTTCTTTTTACATTTTAATTCGTAGTTGTCTAATCCGGTCTGATTGCTAAAGGTTATATATCCGGTTCTGTCCAGTCCGTCCATAATATCAAAAATAGGTCCGAGTCACATAACTGTCTGGTTTAAATTTTGAACGCTAATAATATGGTAATATAATTTTACATATTACAATATATTCGTGTCACCGAGATTTTACGACCTTTCATGATTCCCTCATCATTCTATATCATTATATTTATACCGTATACGCCGCAGCCTAAAAGAGTCATCGAAAAACTATGTTTGATGTTTTGTACATTAAATAATACCTACAAAGAATTGCGATTTGAAACAAAAATGATTTTTGATTTGGATAGTAATGTTTCGGAACAACAGACGGTCGGTATTTCATATAGCGCCCGTAAAAATAGATGTTTGTAATATTTATAAGCTTCCGGCAGACTAATCGGAGGGAAACTGAACGGGTCCGTTTACGGACATATCCAGCCCGTTGTGCAGCAAAACCGGTTTGGCAATTGTCCACCCGATATAAATGAATGTTGTTTCGCGGAGGCAGGTATTCATGGCCGATAGCAGAAGATTCGATTAATTCAGGTCTATACTCTGTTCACTATAAGATCAGTAGATGACTGCCGACTTGTGCCCAGGGGAGTGGCTTCGTTCCAAACTTCGGACTCGCGCGCCACCGTCTACAGGAGCACTATAATATCATTATGACATTGACAACCAATAGACATCAGTATACATCAGTAGACGTAGTAGACATCATTTAAAATCCATTACGCTAAATCAGTATAATATAACAGGTACCGCCAAGACGGATTTATCACCGAATATTACGGTTTAGGAAATATTATAAGAGTGCAGCAACACAATTTCAAGTGCGATTTGTGTACCTATATTTGTGTACTAATTTCTACGTCAACTAATAGGTAATGGAATCAAATCACAATGTCAACGATATCAATGTAAAGATAACATTGACGTACTTTCATTATATAATTTTAGAAATACGATTTAATTTATTAAAAATGTAATAAATTGTTTTCATACAAAAATAATTATTATAAATAATAAATATATACTCACAAAAATTAATTCAATCCATTAGTTATAACTTTAGTTTAAATCGTAATTATAGATATTATAATCGAATAATCCACGTAAAAATTAAAAGATTTCCAAGTACTACACGTAAAATCCCATTAAAAATATTAAATATTAGGTCCAAGTTTGGAACGCAGCCTCGCCCCTGCGCACAAGTTGGCCGCTCACTACTGATCTTATAGTGAACAAAGCGTATAGACCTGAATTAAATCTAGTCATCAGCTATCGGCCATGAATACCTGCCTGCCTCCGCAACGCAACATTCACTATCGGGTGGACAAATGCCAAACTGGTTTTGCTGCGAAATGAGCTGGACGAGCCTGTAACGGGCCCGTCCACTTTCCGTCTGATTATTCTGCGGGCAGCTTATGAATATTATAAACATCTATTATTACGGACGCCACATAAATTACCGACCATCTGTTATTCCCGAACATATCATTGTAAACATAACATGTTCATAACATCAAACATAATTTTTCGACACTTGTAGGCTGCGACGTATACGGTATAAATATTTTAAATTCATATATTATATAACTATTATATTAATGTTTTTAAACGGACAATTTTAAACTCAGAATTGATATTTCTACGTTTTGGGGAGGTTTTAGAAAATTCATACTGGTTCGTAGCTAAAATTGTAGAAAATAAATTTAAAAATATAGTACTGGTTTGAATACGATATCTATATTATCTAACCATAGTACCACTATTAAAAAATCGATATTTTCAAGGTTGTAGAAATGTATTATTTTTTTTATAGAAAATTGTAGAATATATATTAGAATATTTTTTTTAATTTTTGACTTGGTGGTTCTGGGATAACATATCTGGTCTTGAACAACTGAGAAAATGTCGGAAAAAACGAAGATAGTAGCTGGTGATTTGTCTAATACAAATATAAAAAGTAAATAAACAAGACTGCAATAAATACCGCGGGATAGATCTCATAAATGTGGCTTATAAAATTTTTTCAAACTGCATATTAACAAGAATAAATGAAAAATCAGAAAAATTGATTAGTCCTTACCAATGTGGTTTCAGGCCAGGAAGATTGACCGTGGACTATAGATATTCATTCTAAGATAAATATATAAAAAAAACTGGGAGTTCGATAGAAAAATACACGTATCTTCATAGATTTCAAGAAGTCATATGATAGCATCCACAGGGAAAGCTTGATCTATATCATTAGGGAGTTCCATTTTTAGGCCAACTAATAAAACTGGTTGAGATAAGCATTTTAGAAAAATTTGTCAAAGATAAAGTAATATAACATAATTACAGAGCCAATTTTGGTTAAATTAGACTTTGTTAATTAGGGGATGCTATGTCACCAATCTTATTCAATATAGAAAAGTAGTAAGAAAGATGAATATTATACCGCATAGAAAAGTTAAATTTCAGGGATCATCTATAGCTTTGCTGACTTACACAGATGATTTGGTGCTCATGGGAGTACCACTTGACGGATTAAGATCTTTATTATATCGACTGGAAAAAGTAGCACTGAAAGTGTATATAAATGAGTAAATGATAACTGACAAACGGAATACATGGTGGTAGAAAGACGAGATACCATGAGATTATATCCAACTCTAAATATATGAAAGCATTAGGAGGAGACTTAGACTGAAAGATATAGGCTTCGGATAGAGAAAACTGGACCCAACAATGTAAGACGAGATGGTTCTAGTGTCCGATTTGCCTAAGAAAAAGAAGTAGATAGGTACTTATTATAGAACAATACAATCAAAAGTGTAATGTTTTTATAAAACTAGTGACGATTAAATATAAAACTTTAAAAATGAAATAATTAATTGTAAGTTTTCCAATTTCTAAACAATCTTTCTATAATTTTTTAATAAATAGCATGATTAAATTATATTATTGTAAATTTGTATATACCTACTATACTAAAAAATTGAGTATTACTTTAAAATTTGTTTGAATTGAAATATGAATTGTTGCATTTTGCACAGAACAAAAATATAATTATTATGCATTTCATCATGTGATAAACTAAGGAAAATGTGTTATAGACCTCGTAGGTTTATAGAGGTTTTTGGGTTTCGCATTTTATCTATTATCTAATACAGGTTATGTATGGTGTAAATAAACAGTATTTACACTACAGACAACAGTGTCAAGTATACTATACCAGACAGTGTGTGATCACAAATTATATATTTATAGTTTCAGCTTTACACCCACTAACCCACCCCATAATACAAGGGTAGCAATAACCGCTACCCTTGATACTCCATGCGTGTGCCACTGTACTCTATAGTTAATTTTTATGAAATTTTAAATGAAATGAAAATCCTACATATCCTAAATATTTAAATATATGTTATAAGTAAATTAAAAATAGTCCTATCTCATTTTTAATGTTGACGTGTAATCATGACCGTTGCTAAGAATTCATGTTTTCGCAAAACTGTTCAACGTGTTTATATAAAATTATTTAAATGGATATCAGTGCGGCCATTTTTCAGAGTTTCTTCATATAATATAATGTATATTATATTTATCTTACACTCTAAAGATCCTTCAATTAAGGTTCATTTGTCAGATTATGATACCTAAAAAAAAAATTGATTAATTTTGTTTTATTTGATTTTATTAAGTTATTTGTCGGTACTAAGTATTAATTGGGATATTATGTTAACCGATTATGGGCATTTTAATTTAATTAATGGTTAGGGTGTGTGTATATTAAAATTATTCTGGATTTACAACAGAGGAAATCAATGATAAATTATTTGTGAAACGCGATGTAGGCACTATAAAGAGTATATTGAGAAAGTTAGCGAATCGGAGTATTAAACTACAGGAAGTTCCTAAGGATAAGTTTTATTATATATGCACAAGTTATAATTATAAAACACGGGAACATATATGCAACAAAGTGCAAAATAGCCCATTTACCTATTAGGTTTTACAAATTGGTTAATACCAATATGGTCGGAATGAAATGATTTGTATGTAGTAGCAGTTCATTTAAATTTTAATTTATTGATTTTTTTGTCCAAATTATAAACGGACGAAAAGTATTGTAGGAATTGCCTTTCATGAACTTGAAAAGAAAATGTTGGTAATCTTTTACGAAAATAATTTATTGGACACCTAGTTGTTTTTCAGAAAATATATCTTTAAAAGTTGAGCGAGGTGTTAAAATTGTACAAAATTTATATTTTATATTTTACTACTCCCCGACCATTTTACATTAGATTTGTCATAAAATTTCAAGAAAAATTATTAAGAAAAGAACGAGGTTAGAATACACTAATAAAAGAACAAACAATAAATATATTATACCATTTACAGACGAGATTATACAATAAAATAACCCTTTATGGATTGTGTCTATAGTGATGAAAAATTCAAGTTATACGGAGAAACTGTTAGTTTAAATATTCTAGACATAATTAAAAGTAAATTTAATCTTTCTAAAAATAATAAAATATATTCTGAGCCTCAATTTAATTATAAAAAAATTAATAATCAAACATCTGATATAATTCCGAAGAATGAGGAAAAAAAATATAAATATTATACATTTTTAATTTATATTTAATTTAAATTACATGTATTTGTTAAATTGTTTCATTTTATTTTTATTATTTTAGGTATGATTTAAAAACCTATTTTGTGTTTTAGTATTTTTTTTTATTATGTACCTACCTACCTATTTATTTTTTTTATATATCTATAAAACTAGTAATTTTTATTTGACTTCAATAATATATGTACTTATATAATATAGGTATATACTTATAAAAAAAAAAACTAGAAAAGGATCTTGATAGAATTGTAATAATTTTGAAATTGTTTTTAATTATAATGTGTGTAACAATATTTTAGAAAATAATATTATATTCTTTTGACCTTAAATGATTCCCTTGTTTTTTTAATATTATATATTACAAAATCTATATTTATCGATTTGTTAACAAAATCTCAAATTCTGTATTACTTATAATATATTTTAGTATAAGTACTAAAAAAAAAAATGTATAATTTCGACTTGTAATGATTGTGTATCGATAATATGAATTATGGAGTTAAATAAAATAAAATTTATGTAATATGTACTATGTATTTTTGACTTATTGTAAAATTTTGAATTACAACGACTGTGTATTGATTATTTGTATTAAGGAGAGAATTAAAAAAAAATGTATTTTATATTTGTTTATAAATTTTATAACTGAAAATTTAAATATTATTTTCCATTTACTATACCTATTATATAAATATTATTTTAATATATTTAATTATTGTCTTTGACATAAATTATATGGGAATTTAGGATTTTAAAGTATGAAATTATTTATAATTTTTAATTGTCTACAAATGTTATAACATTAAAATATTACAATTTATTTATTATTATTATTATTATTATTATTATTATTATTATTATTATTATTATTATTATTATTATATTTACAATATTTACATTTGTTTAATTTTTAGTTATGGCGAGTATTCGAATGTTTAAAAAAAAATCGATTATATTATTTATTTTTGTTGTTTGTAAATATTGATAAAAAATATTTTGGTTATGTGGGTTTTAAAAAAATTTAATTTTGTTAAAAGTATTTATTAATGTAGTATAGTAGCGTCATTTGGAATGAAAAAACATTTATGAATTTAAAATTAAATCATGAATTTTTTACTATCTAAAAAACCTTATATTTTATGTTTGCGCCACTGGTTATTATTATATGGAAAATAAGTGAGTGATTTTATTTTTGCAATATTCAAAATTCCAGACAGGGTTGTGACCTGTATAAAAATATACATATTAAAAAAAAATTTAATGACACCACTTTTGTTGTCGTATTGACATTTATATAATTATATTATTAAATTGCGATTATTTTAATATTTTGCAATATACTCGTTTTATGATTATTGTACCATATTATTATTTATATATTATATAGGTATTACCTACCTATTATGAATTATTCGAATAATTTGGAAATATATTTAATATTATTATTTATTGGTCACCTTTTTTCCTGCGTGGGCATTTGACACACTTCAAAAGCATTGGTATTGCTGTAGTTTTTTTTAATAGTATCATTACAAATTGGGATTTCAGAGAAGTTAAGAATTTATATTCGGTTTAAAATTACTTTGGGATATCAACGAAAGCTGAAAATATGATTAATGATTTGATGATAGAAATTGTTTACCGGGGACATAAGCGTTCTTTAAATATACGAGTGTTGATGCGGTATCCTCGTTGTACTTACATTTTATGCGTGTGACTCAAAGCACACGATAAGAGCCATTAATGAACCTTTTGATATAAAATATGTTGAAAAATTATATGTGAAACGATTCAAGTAAATATCTACCATATAGAATAAATGCTACAGATAAACATAACATAAATGGTTTTGATGAGAATGCGATTGAAAAAATACGTAAGAAATTTCATAGATTTGCTGAAAGGTAATTAGACCCGTTGTTTCTTTGTTGTTTTTTTTTTTTTTTTATATTCAATGAAGACTTTTGAACGGTAATAAAAACAATGAATTAAATAATTTAAAACTAAGATCCGTTCATAAGTATAGAACACAATCATTTGCTTTGGTCCAATCATATGAAGGTGAAGCCGATATAAATAATATAAATTAATACCATACAAAATTTTATAAAACATTAGCAATCGAATTATTCGGCCGTGTATATGACTATTTCAATGTATTTGTAAAATTACTGAACTGTAATCCTGATGATATTGTCGATAAAGAGACCCTTATTATTTTACATTGCCCTTACATTGCCTTGCGTTACTCGACATTTAATTTTTTCCTCATTACTAAAAACACAATTAATGAAAACCATTTGTTTTCTATTAAGTAGTAGATAGATAACATTTGAGCAAAAATAAAGTTTTATTGGTTATTCAAAAATTGGCAAAACATTTGTTGTTCGTCCATTATAATCAACTGTATCGAAAGGTCTAGTCGAATCTAAAAATACTGCAATTACTTTCTAATTACTATCTGGTTCATTGTAAAAAAATTGGGTTACCGTATAAAGGACTCCAGTTGTACTTTTACCGTCTCAAAAATCAAATTTATCTTTAGATAGTAATTCATTTTTTCCCAAGTAGGATATAAGTCTAGCTTTTACTATTTTTTCGAATATTTTAAAGAAATTTGAGAGCATAGATATTGGTATATAATTTTAGATGTATAGTTTTACACTTAGTTATTTCCTTTTTTACAATAATTTAATGGTTTAATAATTGCAAGTTTAAATTTATCCGGGAAAATACATTGTTTTAATATATATATATATATATATATATATGTTATATACCTGTATATGTATAAGAGAGTTTACAATATAACTTACTATAAGTTTGATAAGTTTAACTCAAAAATTATCAAATCATTTTCATCTATAAAATTGTTATTTTAATTAGAAATTAATTAAATTTTTTTTTAGCAACTGTACATTAAAAGATATATTATGTATCCTATTTTATCAGGTTTATGGGAGATGTTAGTGAAAATATTTTTATAGTCTTCTTCTATGTATAGATCTACAAAAAAATTTATTAAAAATATTTGCTGCATTGAAAGAATCTTATTTCTAAATAATTATTTGATCATTATTTTCTATATTATTAATGTATTCTTCATTTTTACCATCATTTTAAACTCAAGTTATGTTATTTATTAATTTCCAAATACTTTTTTGATTAAAAATTGTTTCAGAAAATTTAGATTAAAAAAACATATTTTAACTACTCTTATGAGTAAGATAAATTTATTTCAATCTTAATGTAGTAATCACATAGGTAATATTATATTATTAGGATGCACTTTTCTACTTTTTTTACGATATCATTTTTTCGACGTGCTGAAATTAATAAACCTTTTGTCATCCACTTGTTAATTATTTTGTTTTTGGAATTAACCATTTTATATAATTGGATCTTCTAATATTATTATGTATTTTAACATAGAATACATAAATTAATTTATTAATATTTGATATTACATACAAACTAAACCAATTTTTATATTTTAAAAAAGACCACACAATATCATAGTAAATAGTTTATTTTAATAATTGTATTAACAGGACTACCTAAAATAGACCAGGTATTACAGCAAAAATAGAAAAATAATTAGTGATATAAGTTTGCATAACACTTTCTTCAATTTGATCTAAAATTGATTATAAAGTTTTGATAAAAATGTGGTCTAAACAAGAATGATTATCATTTCTAATAGAAGTAATCTAGTAAATATATTTTTATAAACGATTTAAAACCATGTTTACAAAACATCTAAATATCTAAATAATCATTATTAACATTCCTTATAATATTAATGTTCATGTCATATTAATATAGTACTCGTAAAATTACTATCCGTTTTTTCTTGATCAAAAATGCTACTTAAATGAGTTATAAAATCATTGTAGTATTACTGACGATTGATCTGTATATGCAGTAAATAAATGTGGGCTAATTATTATCCACACAGACAATTAACTGTAAACAATTATTTTCTTCAGAACCAAGTTTATATAAATTTATTCCTAAACTTGTTTTCACAAAAATTATTACATCGTCATTTTGATTCCGTTTACCTAATAGACGAAAAATAGTATGTATTGTAACCAGGGATCAAGTATACAGTCCATCATATTATGGCTTGTTTCGGTTAAAATGAGAATATATATTTCATTATTTTAAAGTAATAAAAGTTCGTAAAAATATTGCCTTTGACACTACTGCATATATTGGCAAACATTACATTTAAGAAGTCATTATTCTTAGTATCCAAATTAAATTTATTAACAAAATATTTTATGGACTCAAATTACTTTTATAATTATCATATATTTTTATTACATCTAGTATTTTCATTTTTATTAGTTTTTATTTTATTTCTTTATTTTAAAATAATGTTTTAAATTTAATTAATGCATATAATTTTTAAGATGGATATTTCTATAGATATAATATTTATAGCCGGGTTCAATTTCCATATGACATTCTAACATCTTTCATTCGTTTATTTACACGTCCCGATATAGTTTTAATTTCATTCTTTAGAACATTTACCGAGAAAATTAAATGTTTGTTTTAATTTATTAATCAATTCATTTTAACTATTGTCTAAAATCATCAAACTATAAACTCATGAAATTATTAGTTTCAATTACACCTTTTGGAGTTTTGTCAGTATTTACTGTAGATTTTATATACATATATATATATATATATATTTTTTTTTTTTTTTTTTTGGCGAAATACATATTATAAATACAAATATATTATGGGGAATCAGTTGTTTTTTTATGTTAACAATTCGAGTAAGACCAGTTAGCTTTTGATGCTTTATTCGTTTTTCTAAAATATGTTTCTCTGAATCCCGCGCAGGCAAAGTGTAGATGAACTCTACTATCATTATTACAAATCGAACACAACATTACACGAATTACTAGACGAAACCACACTAAGTTCAAAACCGAAAGATAAGAGAACATACAAATATTATCGAAAACATACATCCGTCTCCGATAGAAACCAGACAATAACTATTAGCAAGGCAAAGCATTCTATGTAATGAATGGTTATAACCGTCCGACGTAGAGTGGCGCAGAATTTTAAAATAGCATGTTCTCTAGTATGATGAATAGGAATAGGGAAAAATATTTGAGAGAAGATTAAGTATATTTAAAGTTCTATTTAGAAGGGAAGTAATAAAACAGTGATCGGCTTCAATAGATACCACGGAAAGAAAGAGTAGGGATATAAAGAAACTTCGAAATAAGGGAGTAGTTATGTTGTAATGTTCAATTTTAAGAATTTAGGAAATTTACGAGACATACTTATTAGGTACAAGCTTAATTGTCAATTTAGTCAATTTTTAAAAATTAGCCGCATATGGATACCAAACTATTCCACCATATTTGAGTAAAGATCTCACTTGGTAAACTAGTAAAAAAATTCTAGTAAAAATAATTTGCTATTATATATAAGTATTATCAATGTGATTTGGACGAATGAAAAAAATTGTTTTAGTGTTAAATCTATTAAAGCAATAATTATTATAGAAAATTATTTTCAAAACTGTTCTTATAATGAATTTTATTATTTTCTTTTAGAAGAAAATAAGTTACTTAATTCAATATGTTCAGTACAAAAGTGTAAAAAAAACATAAAAAATTGATTAAATATCGTCATAAAATTTAAAAAAAAATTAATTATATTTATATTTTATTTATTTTGAATTTTAAAAAGTAATTTATTTTATTTTAACAATCAGTTATTTATTCCAAGAAAAAGTAAAATGTAATAAAATTACTTGTTTACATTTTATAGTTTATTTTAACTTTGGTGGTTCACGACAAATATTATACATTATTGTGGAAAACATAAAGTAAATAATATGCCATTAAAGGTTCGTGAAAACTAAAATCACAATTTCGGAAAATAATGTCAGTAAAATGGTGTCCGTTCCTAAATGACCATCAATATGGTAGTCATTCAACAGCTCTATATAGGTAATCACATTATCTCACGGTTCGGCGACATTTATTGGTCCCAAAGGTCACCTGATTTGTCGGCGTATCATTTATTGTTGTGGAGCAATCTTAAAAGTAAAGTGTAGAACACTATCCCAACAAAACTTCTCCAGTTGGAGACGAATATCCAAGAAGAAATTGCTTTGATTACCGTGAAGATGTTACAGATACAATAAAATAATAATTAAATGAAGATATTCACGATACATATTATTGTTAATGTACCGTTTATATGATAAATCGCATTAACAATATTTAAAAATAATTAAAATCAATTGGTATAATTTTTTAAACAATATACTATTAGCTACAAGTCAATTGGTCTCACAGATATTTTTGACTGTAAGGTACTATTTATTATTATTCATCTTTCAAACTTTCAGATAAATAATACCACATGTATTATTTATCTTATAATATTTAACTAAAAAATATCTTAAAAAAAATATTGAAAAAATATTCATTTTAACTTAAAATATCAATATCATAACTGATGTACGTACGATTCAAATTGAAACGAAATATTTTTTTATATTACAAATAAAAATGTTTAATAATAATACCTATGTAAAGGAATTATGTAAACGCGTTATTTGAAACTTTATACACATTTTATCTGTTTAAACACAATTTCATATTCTACTGTTTATGTGTTTCACGTATATAACATGAATATAAATATATATATATATATAATAATAAACGTTATATTATTTTATAAAATCTTATCTTGATAATAATTACAAATCAATACCTAATAATTACTAAAAATATTATATATTATGTAATATTTAAAAATAAACATAAAAATGCCATTTAACTATTATATTGCTTCATTGGATATGAGTATGTACACTTATTGAAATATTAAATGTTTTCAATTCACAAAAAAACATGAAGGCTACAAAATACAAATACATAATTTTCGTTCACAATGATTTTACACATAACATTTTAGAGCAGCGCAATGTGTACTATGTGAATATGTGTTTTCTGTGACACAAAATCTCAATTACTCAATTTCTCTAGAATTTTTTTTTTAAATACAAATAGTTTTTTACATTATAAAATAGCTAAGTATTTCTACTAGGGTCTATCGAATATTACAATAAGTATTAATAAGTACGTAATCTATTAGTATATCTATATTGTGTGCATTTTGTCATTTGTGTTTCCATAAAAATATCTCGAGTTGTGCGATTCACATATTAATTATAGAGTTATAATTAATACGCCATTCTAATAGTTGGAGTACAATTAATCTATGGTTGATCTACAATGGATTTAAAAAATCATGTTGGTTTTGCTCGAACTTCACTCTCATAAAATGATTTAATTCAATGTATAAAAAAAAAAAGTAAGTAACATTTTTTGAAGGGTTGAAAGATAGTTCAAATATCGACAGTGTAACTTCAAGTTAAGTTAATTAGAAGTAAAATAAATATACATATTATGCATAATGACTCGCAAGCAAAATGGTTTTATCTATATTTTATTTGTATATATCGTATCGCATATTTTAAGCAGCTCATTTCAAACTGAAAGTACCTATATCAAATTCTGTGCGTCTAATACATTTCATCATTCCATCTATAATCAGATACCCGGTCGTCTTTACATTGTCGATATCGGTTAAAGGATGAGACTAATGACGCAGGAGGTTTTATCGTCAAAAACCTAACCATGAAGGCACAATTTTCGCTTATCAATACGTTTATGTTTATACGAAAATGAAAACATAAAAGGTATTTGTGTTCCGTCCAAGTAAAAAAATAAAGCGATTCTTCCAGTCAAGAGTTAAACATTTAATTACATACATGATTACGGCAACGTATTATAATATTGTAAATTTACCAGAATTATTTCCAAGTTCTCGAATACGACTAACATTTATATTTATGAGTATTTAATATTCAGTTTACCTACGATAATTATATAAGATTTAAGGCTAAATTTTATCATTGTAATGAAAATTTACATTATATTATTTACTCTTTAGCTTTTAAGTATGTATTTAAATAATAATAAATTATACAATTCTATATTCGAATTAGTATTTCTAAATTCTTGTCTGCCATTGTTCGTTACAAGCATTGGACATTTTAACATAATTTATATTTAGTGACTAATTCAACTATTGTATAGTAAAATTTATTTGTTATATATACTTAATTATTTAAGGATTCTAAAAATTAAATTGAAAATTTTTGCTACTTTTAATATCATATATGTTTACGTAATATAACCTAAAAATATAATACCATCACAATTATTAATTGCTCTCTGCAATTTTCAGAAAATTTTTAAATTTTTTGGAGTAGGTATATAAAGTTCCTAAATATGCCCTAATTTTACATTTTTAGAGTGTTCTGAAATCAAATCACTGTAATTTCTTACGTGTTAAAATTATATTTTTTAAGACATTAAACATTTTTCAATATTAAGATTGTATATTTGAAATGATGTATACGAATGATTAATATTTGAAGTAAATCATAAAATATCCTCAAATTATTACTGGGAAATATTCATTCATTTTAGTAGGTACATGCAATTTGAATTCAATAAATTTATGTGCTTAAATTAAACCATCCTATACTGCCGCCAGTATCGATATTCAAACGCGATCATTCATCATTTCTATCAGATATTTTAAAATTTAGTCAAACCCTTATCAAAGGTTAAATTGTAACCTTATAATATATACCTACAGTCAACAATATATAATGTTAATATACACGATTTTGAATGGAACATTTTTACCGTAGTGACTAGTAGCTGTTTTATATTAAAATTGTAAATTGTAAGTGAAGCCAGACCGGAATTGCTTTTAAATCACACAATAATGTGTATTTACCTAATGCAGTTTTAGGGTAAAGAAGACTTTTGATGGAAAATTAATTCTAGTTGTTACTTTGAAGATATCATGTTTCGATTTTTCAGGAGTTTCCTTAAACATATATAATGGAAATAATTTATTAATGTAGGGCAACAAATACAATTTTCATGATTACTTATCTTTTTTTTAATTACATTATTATTATATTACATTGAAACTCCACTCAGAACTGCTCACTCCCCCCCCCTATAATATTATAATTCTTGTATAATTATAATGCCTAAGAATATCATGCCTTAATTTATGATTGTATTTTGAATAACAATTTTAAAGCACGTACTTTCCACTGAATATTGACAAGATACACCACTGACAATATACAATTTGATTACTATACACGTCATGACAATAGAAACATTTTTCTAATAATATTATCCACGAATTACAAATCCGTATTTAACAACATTAAATAGTAAACAGCTTAGTTCATAATACTACAGCTTATACTTTTACATAAATTTACTGTATCGTGTTCAAGATCTAGATAGTACTGGACTCAAAATTCTACAATCTTGCTTTATGTAAAATATGCATAGGTATAGCATATTGTAGATACGTAACTCTGAATATTGATAAGTGGAAAACAGAAAATGTTTAACAAATTTCGAAATATTTAGTGCATGAATCATATAATATCTAAAATGATATCAACGATAAACGGTATTTTCTTATCGATTAAAAAAGAAACAGACCGTACAGCTTTGTTTATTTTTATAGCGCATTGTGGATGGTTGACAACATTATAAACGTTTGGGGGGGGGGGCGGTAAATGTGTAGAAAGATAAGAAAATGTCAAATACACACCTGAATATAAAGACACGGGTGAATAGTTTTTTGTAATATAAATTTTTCACCCTTGACTCAATTTATGAATTGCTGTATGTTTAAATAATAAATAATAATATAATATGATAAAAAGACAAATTATCAATGTTTAATCGACTTTTCGATTAACGTAATTTAACATCTCATTATACAACAACGATACAAATTATTTTAAATAAATATTTATTTATTTATTAATAATTACCACTGATTCAGGTTTACTACTTAACGAAAATCGAGAATAAATAATATTACACTGTGTGAGACTAAAACTACCAAATGGTTTTAAATCGCCTGCAATTTTAAGATTGCTATTAACTAATTTGCATGGTTCTTATTGAATTCGTGCAATTATGCAGAATCGAAATAATTTAAATCTATATAAATGAATATCAATATTACTATATTAAAACTTTAAAATGTTTATATAAACCTCAAAATATTTCACAATTATTGCTACATTATATCATTCAACTGCAATTTAACCAGCAGAAGATTTATCCTAATTCTTATCAAAGTTTCAAATACCAATATTTCATATACGTATTTACAATATCAACACATTTATCATTAACCAAAAGTCACGTGTTAACACCCAAGTGAATATTAATTGTATACTTATTTTCAGAAATATATTTGTACAACAGTAATCAATACAATATTATTCACATAAATAGGAGTGCACAAAAAAATTAATTATTGAACTATAGTTAGACATAAATGTGTCTGTAATTTATTCCACAACATACTTTTTTAGAATTAACCTTTATTTTTCTAAAAATGTAAAAAATAAAACTAATTTTTGAACAATTTTGGTCCAACGTGAATAGTTTAAGAAATTTATGCACTTACATGGTTATAAGATATACAACATTATTATTAGTGATGTTAATTTTCATGAAATTTTCTGTTTATGAAAATGTTCATAAAATTTTTTAAAATAAGTATACTAGTATTAAATACTTAATAAATATTGTATTATTATGTACTTTGTTAATAAATACTTTTTGTTATTTAATAATAAAAATACAGATATTTTGAACTTCAATTTTTATATTATACAATATATAGTATATACTTTTAATATTAAATTAAAACAGTATCATATAATTATTCCAGAAATCAATTTACGATCATTGATCACATACAGTAAAATATAAAGTTCAAATAATCTAAACATTCATAGAACCTTATGAATAGTATGACCAAACATTACAACTTCAGATAAATAAATACTTTTAAAAATATATACTAAAATCAGTTTTCAAATTTAAAATGAATAAAATTTCTGTGAAAAAAAAAGTTTTCAATTAAAAAATTTTCAAAATGACATCTCTAATATTTTTATATTATCTTATCCTAAATGTAAAAGTAAGTAGTACAAAATATATTGTCACAGATTATGAAGATAATATTTAAACACGAGAAAGTTCTATCGAAATATTTTGAAATTGTTCTGGAGAGAATTTTTCAATTTCTAATATTGATATTTTAATATAGGATCAGAACTTTTTTATTCTTTTTAACTCATTTAATAATAATGCAAATGACTTTATTCCAATTTCAAAATATCGTCCATAAAATAAATTAATAATTAGGTACTTATAAAAAGAACTTTTTAAAAAAAAAATGGCGAATTTTGTTCTGACACCACGAAATACAGACTTCTATTTCAAAAATAAATTTAAAACTTACTAGATTATGAATAAATCCCAATTATAATTTCTTCAAATAACGGTTAAAATAAATATTCATGAACACAAAAATTGAATGAGAAAATGAGGTTGTTGGGTTTAAAGAGTCCCCCTGTAGAATTTAAACACAAATTAAATTGTACCAACAGAATTGCAAACCCCATATTTGTTCAGTCGTTGTAGTTAATGTAATTTAAAATATTGTTATTATTAATTGGTTAATTTTTAACTGCTACCGAATGAATATATTTCTGTGGACCGAAAATCTCAAGGGTACTCTGTTCATCAAACCGTATAATAGTATAACACTCTAACAACCCTAACGACATATGTATATAGGCCGAGGCCCTCCCAAAATAATTACAATACATTATACATTGTTATTATTTATATAATGTTAATGAAAAATAAAATATGTAAATTCAAATATTTGAATATACTAAAAAATAACAATGATAGGTAAAGAAATAATTTAGTAATGATTAAAGGTTGAATATTCATTAAAAAAAAACCGCATAAAATGATAGAGAGAGGAGTTTGATTGATAGTTAATCGATGAAAATAGAATAAAGAAGGGTACTTAAAAAAATACACTTTAAATTTTATTTGTGAAAGGAGTGTAGGTCATTTAATCGAATTTGATAAAAGTTTAGGAAAAAAAATTTATCAGCAGTGTGCCTTCGATCAGCAAGCCTACATAAATTTAGTGATTTACGGATATGGGAGTGTTGTTATGTGAAGAACAGAGCATCTTTGGTAAATAAATAGCTAAACGTAGGAATCTTCGATGAACTCTTTCAATCGCTAAACAATCTATAGCTTATGAGGAATCCCATAGGTCCGTACTCGGTGAATGGACGCACTATAATGGTTCAGTAGAGAATATTTAGCGATTGCTCTAACTTAAATTCTGAGGAAATGCACCGGACAAGACCAAGGATTTTGACGGCTATAAAAGCAGATCTCTCGAACATGTAATAATTTGGTGGATAGATTTGGTGAAAGACGAAAATCAAGATTTTGGACAGAATTTTATGAGGTAATTGGAATGCTACGGATAATGAAAGCGACAAGAATTGGGTGGATGATACAAATATGTTGGACATTTGTTGACATTAAGCGATAGTCTTTGGAATTCACCTTAATGCACCAACCGGGCCAAGATCATACTGGAGAAGTGAGGTATCATTCAGATTTTGTACACGCATAAATAATACGCACACATAAAATAATAATATAAATAATTATAATTTAAATAGCTTGTTTTACACGAAATCAGTGCAATAACAATCATATTCGTATAATACATCAATTACGTATTTTAAAATGCACAATAAAATGAACGTCCGTCAATATATACCGATTTCATGTAATGAAATATAAATTTCCCCTGAAATTCATACGATGGTCTCCCTTCGATGAAGACCATATTAGCTTAGACGACCTGAGCTACCGAATAATTTTATAACTATATATTACATAGTACATTATATTTGATACATAATATCATTCAACTTTTAATATTACATGGAAAAAAATACTAGTTTTTTTTTTTTATATAAACTCATATCTAAGTCCCCCTTTCTTTTGTAGACCATAGACAACTGCTAATTCTGTAGACACAATTTAAGTTCAGGTATTAAAATTTGAAATCATTCAAACACGAATAAATCGAGAATATTTTTGAATCGTGGATAATTCTGTAATATATCAATAATTAATCTATGTATCGTATTTTATATTTTAATAAATATACAGAAAAATACAGAAAGGAAACGACCGGGGAAACTATTCGGCAATATTTAAATAATATGTTTATCATTAATAATTATATATATATTATATTAAAGACATAGCTGGGTAGAAAATATAACCATAATATCTAAACGGCACGTGTAACCAATATATCACTAAAATCGTCAAGGACGCTTACGTCTATTCGCAATATCCAGGCGCCCGTGTGCATTTACTATATTACTAGTTGAGACCAAGGAAACCGCACTCATACGTAAAATCCAAATCTAAATAACTATAGTGGAAACAAAATTTATCAAGGCTAAATACGCCTGTATATAAGGCCCTTCTCACACTCTAGTCACTCTCCCGGCTTTTACTCCTCTCAGTTCACTCTCATATTTTCCTATCCTAAGTCACGCAATTTCTTCCATCTGAAATAAATCTAAAAGATTCGATTAATTTTCAGTTTAAAATCTCAATACCATTTTTATACATTTATTTTTTTTTTTCTCACACTTAAACTGTATAATTTCTTTATATTATTTACAAACGGATGAGGGCTTCCCATATCGGTTTATACTCTAGCGTAGTGCGGGTGAACCGCAAGGTGATCCGGTCGCATGCTATCGTGGAACATGGAGAGTAGTCTATATCCATAAATAATAATGATAATAAAACAATGACTATAACTATACACCCAATAACGGGCATTTCACACTTATCCCCTTAAAATTTCACTCGATAAAAGAAGAAAGAATCTCTGGATCCTAAACAAATAATCCATGGAAAAAAAAAATCCCATAGTCGTGCCGTCTCACTAGTCAGTCGGATTGTTTCGTTTTATTAAATATAAATCAGTGTTCGTTATTTATTTCATGCCTAATTCGTCGACATGCTTCGAGTCCTGGGTTTTATAAAGAGCATCGAAAACACGACTCCGCGCAGTACACCTCGAGAGTATCTCGGCAGCACACGAAGAGGGTCTTCCGCTAGCTGCGACAACGGTAAGTGATTTGAAATATGTATTCCTATTAATAATTTATAATGGTAGGTAGTTAAAAGCTATGCTAGTGGGTCAGTGGGTAACTATCAACATTGTCCAAGGAACAATCATCACTACTCTTATACAGCTACTTAACGTGTTTCATATCACGATAATATATAATATACCGATATATCACACTTGGGTATATATATATATATATATGTATGTATATGGTACAAATATATATGTACATTATATTTATAGCAGTCGGCTTACAGACTACTCGAGATCTTCTTAAGTGTATTTTACACGTCCAGTTTCACACAATCACATGCATAATATATTTCATTTAAACATCGAACAGAAAAAATGATATAATATATATATATATACACACGCGCATAAATACGACTCGTATCACCCTAATTCCATAGACCTTACTTTTCGCTTACTATACAATTCATTAATGATTTATACATGATTACATGTTACAAAAACAATAAAATATGACTATTTTAATTAACTGGTATTCAATGTTGTAAAGTACTCGAGTAAAATGTATTTGAGTAGAAATATTTAAATATCGTACAAGTATTTTAAATCTAAATACTTTTATAAAATTTTAACTCGATGAATTTTGCACATACCGCACAAAATCACCTATATATACTTTCGATATATATTTATTTATTTAACTTAAAAATAATATTGAGTAAATTCTTTATTTATGTGATGGGAATGAACACTCATCATCTCTCTCCAATAATAAACACGTCTTTATTATATTGGTAACTATTTACCTGCCGGATATATTCTAAGGCTGTGTTCAAAAACATTGAGAAAAAATATTGCATAATTGTAGATAAATTATTTATTGTGCTATTGGTAAAATATTTAAAACTTGATTATTTTACTATAAAATATTTATTGACTAATAACTATAAATATACATAGTCCGTGTGTGCCGTCCACGAAATTTTTCAGTGAGGCCCATTATCTTCTTTGAGAGAACTAAATTAATTAAATAAATATAATTTGTAGATGTTAGTATTATAAATCCTTTTCACAAATTTTTTCAATGAATTAATTGTAATTAACAGTTTTCAATATTAAAAAAAAAAAACAGCAAAAAGGATTTATAAATGTATACAGTGGCTTATTTACTGGGTAAAGCTTCCAGGGTACTGAACCCCCAGAATTAAAACATATTGAATTTAAAAAATTAAAAATCTATAATTATTTTTGGTAGATAGAATTTTTAAACAATTGCAACTAGAAATAAAGTGTGATGACTGAAAAAAAAGTAAATATAATGCCCTAAAAATGAGTATAATCCCACACAGCACAAATTATCCAATGGATATCCATTGAATATACAAAATAACCATACAATGTCTTATCTAGAAATGAGTCCGGATAGATATCCATTGGATATGTCAAATAGTCATTGAGTGGCTTATCTACAAAGAAACCTTTATGGATATCTATTGAATATATCAAATAACTATACAATGACATATTTATATCGCGTCGCCTTTGATTGAAATGGGGTTTTCAAGAGAGTTAGAAAATACTGATTTATCTATACACATCTTAGGAAAATATAAAAAATTTTAATACTTTCACGTGCATAGTACAATTTAAAAAATATATCCATTAGATATTGCTTGTGGATATCCATAAATAACTGAAAAGCGGACATTTGGATATCTAATAGATATCCATTGGACATATAAAAATATCCATTGGATATTTAGGATATCTACAGAGTATATCCATTGTATATCCATTAGATATATTTGTGTTGTGTGGGATGATGAAATTTTTGATTCTGAGCCGTGAAAAAGTATTTTTGAGTTTTACAATAATGTTCATTGTTTTATATTTCTCTGTAGGCAATTTATCCACCAGAAGACTTGACGCCGTGATTAAATTTTTTCATGCGTACCCATTTTTAAGCACAAAATTTCATCAGAAGATACTTTGAAGAGGTAAAATGACGAAAAACACGGATTAAAATAATGGGTATTTCCTCATAAATCTAAAAATACTGATTTTAAACACTTGAAAGTTTCACAAAGTATGTATTTTACTAAAACTTGAAAAATTTTTAAAAGGATTTTAATAATGGTTAATATATATACATATATATTTTATATTAAAAATGTTTTAAACAAATATTCGAGTTTCCAAATAATATATTTATTATTTAAAACGATTTTTACAAATGTGGATGGAGTTTTTTGGTAAAAAAAATTTTATTATATATATTATTATTATACTAGGTCGTGGTTCTTAGGTACTTTTATCATTTGTTACCATACTAAAAAATAATCAACTAAATTATCAATTAAAACTTAAAAGTATACCAAATTAATATTTAAATATTATATTTTATAACTTTAATGACATATCCTGTAGTCTGTTTTTATGTAGTATTTTTATCAAAGACTGTTTCAAATAAATATATTAAAGTAATCTAAAACTACCATTTACTGTACAGTTTTTTATATATTACTAAATGAAAAATTACTATTACTTTTTTCATATAAAAAAAAAATGTTAAAAAAGTTATTCTGTGACTCGTTTTTATTCATATTTAATGATTAAATTTTTTCCATGTAATGCAAAATATTTTACATAAATATTTTAATAATATCAAAATTGAGTGTATTTAATGCTAAATATTTCGAAAAGTTCAAAATTCAAGTGAAATATTTTGAATAAGTATTATTTATAATAATAGTGCACGGACCACGGAAATTTCTCCCTTTTTACCAGGTCTGCCAACAGTCCTTTGTCTGTCAACTAAGCGATTTTGTTCCTGAAGGTAGTAAAATTATGTAATTATTATATTTATTAGTTTTCAATATGTTTTGAACCCCCCCCCCCTTCAGAAAAATATTCAAAATCCGCCACTGATTGTTTATGAGATTATTTTAATAGATATACAAAATAGACAACCATGTGAAGACACCTACAATAAATAAATAAAATAAGTTTAATTTAAAGTTTGAAAAACCCAAAAACATTTATCAAAAATAAAAAATATTCTTATATTTTAGTTTTGGACTAACTGAATGTTGAACTTAACTCATTGGAATTGTTAATAATTTTTTTATATATAATACAGGCATATTGTTATATATATTTTTAATTGTTTTTAAATTTTTGTTTACGTAAATAATTTATACTTTTACTGATGAAAATCTTTGGCATAAAGTCCTCTTAATAGAATTCCGTAATACGTACTTTACTGTATAAATACTCATAGTTTTATAGTCTTAATAAAGAAACAAAATTTATACATAATATAAGTAGGTAAATAAATAAAATTATTTGTTTACAACATATTAAAATTACAAAATATTAAAAAAACTATTAATTAAGTAAAAAGCATTTTATTTTATTTTTATTTTTTCTGTTATTTTACAGATGCCATAAAATCAGAAATTTTTGTTATCGATAAATGGATGACTGCAAATTACACACAATTTTCTTTACTATATGTCGTGTAAAAAATTGTTCTCTCAACATTATCTCCATACTTATACATCGATACTATATTATAAAATTATACAATTTGTATAATATATTTCCTAAAACTTAATCCGATAAAAAAACATAGTAGTATACTATTGGCATCGATAGACTTATACTCAAACTACATTCATTGGTTGTTTTTTTTTTTAATGAAATATACTATCCTGTTTTTGGTCGAGTAACAATTTTCATCAAAATAATTATTCAAAAAAAGCATACATGTACGCCTAAATACACGTTGTGAAATTTTGACTACGTTCACCAATGGGTTATATGGTTAACACCTATAGTCTATAGCTAGAACCATAATTTATATTTCGATAATACGTATTAATATATTTTACATCTATACTGTTATTATTAATAATATTTATTTTATCAAAAAGTAATAATAATAATTGTAAGAACATGGTTATCACCAGGTAATATATTGTTATCGATCACTGTTATCAAAAAAGTAGATCGTGTACACGCAAAATTGCAAAAAACTAGATTCAACTTTATGGTAATTTGGTTAAACGTGCTGTGACATGGCTAATCATTTTGGTTAACCGAATAGTAATCATCTATTCACAGCATAAGTAGGTACGTACACGTACACGCGCACGTCGCAGTGGAAACCCACCTTAAACGTTTGTCACACTATTCATATATTTGAAAAATATCAAAAATAAGTGTTAACGATTTTTTTTAACCGTTTACAATTTTCCGCCAACTTTAAATATTTCGATATTTTATGTATTCAAATTGCAGGCGGAGAAGGGGAATAGATCTAAATACTTGTATTTTTACAGTTTTTTTTTACGTATATTATAACTAAAGACTGGATTTAATTGTTCTTGGTCATAGGTTGAGTTATTTTCATAGGTTTATATTATATTCGTCGTATATCCACGTTGAGATATGCGGATGAATTACACAGTTTAATAATAATCACGATCAAAAGGAAAACCTACAACGAAATACATTAACCTAATAATGCAGGATGCTGGAGTCACTTTTCTTACAGAGAGCTCAAAAATATTGCAAATGACGAGGATAAATGGAAAAAACATTTGTTGTAAAGAAAATTGTTAAAAACCAATCTCCGGATTGAAAACAATATATATATATATATATATATATATTGTATTCGGGGAAAGGGTTACAAGTTATTTAAACAAATGGACAAACTTTATTTATTTCTATAAAACATTAATAGCTTATGGCCAAATTGTATACGTACCAAAAATTTAAATGATTAATAATAATTACAGTGATGTGTTGTTCGTCTCCGCACATACACGTCAAACGTCAAACACAAGCCACGCATAATTATCAAATTCAAAAAGTTCCAATGATAGTTTAAAATTTAAATATTAATCAAAAATAATTTTAATTAATTATATTTCATATAATACTATTAATGAATAAAAAAAATAATATATAAATAATATAAAACAATTTTAATCTAAAATTGTGTACGAAAAACGTCCATTATACATAATATACCTAATATTATGTTAGACTAGCATTCATATATTTTTTATAACTTTACAAAAATAATTGCTATATGTAAATATAGTTTTCAAAATAAAAATGTTTTCATAGGATAGACAAAATTCAATAAGATTAATTATAGATTCTTGGGGAAAATAATGAGATTTTTCTTTGAAGTAAATTTGTCTTTGATCCTTTCACGTTTCGCAGACGAAAAATAATTTTTGTCGAGGCGTAGTATGATATATTATGTTTGAAATTTACATAGTACCTACACAGCTGTCAGTATAAGGTAATCTGTTCAAAAAACAGAAACTTTTAGAAAAACATCACATATTTTGTACAAATAACACTAGGTATATAATTGTATTTTATCACTATACTAGTATTTTAGATAGACCAATCATTTTAATTTGGAAAATATGCAATACAATTTAGAGAACATAATAGGTAGTTATAAAATTATCTATTGAAACATGTTCTAGAATCTAGAGATCTCAAGAACATAAATATATAAATCGACAAAAAAAATTTTACTGAATTAAATATGACAATTATTCCTACACAATATTGAGTATAAAATACAATTGTTATAAAGTTGTATATTACGTTTGGAAATATTTTTGTAATTTTTAAATCATTAGGAAACAAAGATATTTAAAAAAACGTTCTTGTAAATACATAGTAAATTATAAGCTCATTAATTTTTGTGAACAATTTTATGTTTTGTCCCGTCTATAACTAGAATAAAACCTATTACGATTGACTATTGAAAGTACAAAGACGTGTTATTTTAAACGAATTTTTAGATTACTTTTAAAATTAAATATTTTATATGATACATATACACGGATATTTTCGATTAAATGAATACATTTAAAATTTAATTAAATTTGTAGATATAAAATTGCCTATAATATTATATACCTAATATATTCATGACATCATTTAAATTTTTCTTAGATTTTTGACCAGCCACAATTCCAATATATAAGTCTTAAAGTGGAAGCAAAAGGCTCATACTGCCTCCCCTCCAAATGATGCCGAACTTAATTATTCCAAAAAGAGCGATTAAGGTTTTCGTGTATTAAATTATAATTTTCATGCAATTAAAAGTTTTTGATAAAAAATTCGTTTTAATTGGAACTATTTACTAGTTATTTTTTGATTTTCTAAGTAAATATTTCGACCTATGTGGTTTTGCTGCTTAACCAGCGATACATACATACATACACACACACAAATACACATTATTGGAATATTTGTTCAACGTTTGAATAATAAAAATAAATAAAATTTGAATAAGCTAAAGAAATAAACATTGTGTAATAACAAGAATTTTTATTATTATTTCGATTTATTTGTTGTCTAAATTTGACCTTTTTTCCATATCAACGGTATAGTAGTTAAATCTTATATATATATATATATATAATTTATTTTTATTTTATTACACGAGGTGTAAAATAAAATTTTAGGGCAAATGCCAAAAAGTACGAGTAAGAAAAGTAGTAGTAGACTAAACGCCATTATCAATATTATTATGATTGAATTTGGACTTTTTCGAATTTTTTTTTTTTACTTTACTGATTCAATAATATAATTTAACTCATTAAAAAAATGTATATATATATATCTATTCATTTAAAATATGCATTTATTTTAAAAATGAGATTTTCGAAAATGCATTTATTTTATCCAATTTTTCCATATTTTCTAATATTCTGGAAAACAATCCCGACTTTTGGAATTGTTTACAATCTTTACCCGTTAAAACACGACATTTTGATGTCACTTAGGCATAATATAGAAGAATACATACAATTTTTAGGGATATTTCTGTTCCTGGTAAATAATATATAATTTCCTGAGATATATAACCTAGCTCAAAAAAATCTTCCTTAAAAGTATATATTATAATTATGTAGATACGACGTATCAAATATTTTGTATCATTTTCTACAAAAATCATGACGAAAATTGTCCAAACATCAGAATTTATACTTGTGTATTCTTTAAATTTAAATGATAATTCTAAATCAATATTTTCTAGAACACATAAATTAACACAATATAAGGTGATAATATAATTGTATACATTCTTTCGCCCAGATATACTTTATCAAAATACACGATATTTCGTGATTGAAAACCATTTATCGATTCGTTAGGGTTCATATTTTAATACAAAACGACCATTTGGATTTTTAAGAAAATTATATTCGAATTATTACTTATATAATAAACAATAATTTGTATAGCTAACGGTTGCACAGATGTTCCTGAAATTTGCACTATATACGAAATTCCGAATGTACAAGTATTATATTTCCGGACTTTCGTGTAGATTTTCCGTGTATATTAGTTTTAATAGTGTCTATGTAGTTAGCGTAGGTTAAATCAATGATATAAACTAAAAAGTAAAACGGATTAAAATTTCAACGGTTACAATTTCCCAAAGTGTAGACGATATTTTAATAACAGATAATAGATTTTTAGTCGTATAAATTTGTTTTTTTTTTATAACAATATTTATAGGTAACATAATATAATTAATATTAATCAATAAATTATAATATAATTCAATAATTAAAATTGTTTTACTTATTTTTTTTGTATGTTTGAAATAGAATCCGTATATGGTTCAACCGTTTGACACCAAACTATATGTGCTATACGTGCTATTATCAGTTTTAGACGAAATTATTACAAAAAATCTTATGTTTTATTTTTACGGTATTGATAAAAATGTAACGCGTTATTTTACAGAGTTGTTAATAAATAACTAACGTAATTACTTTTACGTTCCTACGAAAAAATATATAACGGTATTACCATAATGTTACTGGAAAAAGTAACTACGTTATAGTAACAAATATCTTCCATTACGTAATTAACCAACACAGATAATAATATGTAAAATAAATCTGACTCGAAAAGGTTCCTTTGACCCGACTACTACAGTAATACATAGATCATTATGATGCCTTTTTTCTGAAGTCCGGTATTTTATTTTTGTTTTTAGTATTAGGTGTTTCTTTACGAAATCTAAAATCTTTAAATCCCAGTTATGTCCATTTTTCGATCCGTCCGTATAACTCGTTGCCATAGTTTATTAAATTCAAGCGTGGCAAGGAAACCAGTGATTTTACAATGATAATTTTTATTATTTTTTTCCTATGTCCAACTTTTCGTCCAGAAGGATTCGTGAAGGAGCTTAATAGTGTTGATATGATATCGGTTCTAAATGGTACTCTATAAATAGCATTTTTCGAATTTTCCAGTAGTTTCCTTAGGATAGAATAAAAACGTCCTTATATACGTTGTATATAGTTGTGTAACTCTACCTATATCGTTAAATTGATTTTATCAAATTGTATAGGATAAGTGAAAAACTGCGATTGTCACTGAGTGTTGATATAATATAGATACGAGATTTTGATTATATGCGTAACAATATAAAAATACACTTTCATGATATTAAAACGTTTAAAATAAAAAATACAGTGCATCCATTTAGAAGAAGAAAATGTCAACATTTCGGCTTACGTGGTTTTTCTGCATAGCCAGTTTTTCCGCGCGTTACACACGAGTTTTTTTCAAATGAGTTTCAATTATACTGCTCAAAATCGTATACATATATGGAATGCAATAACTTATTATTGCTTTAAAATATATAATAATAAAAATAATAATACATTATCCTGTACGAAGACCGAGGGAACGATGGACTAACTTGCTCCACCTATATCCTACCCGGCGTACGATGTACTTCCCTGTATTTTTAAGTTTTTACCTTCCCCCTAAATTTTATCCCACGATATTGCCCCTATACCCTTATTATCTATCATTCACAGTCCATTTCGTCGAAAAAAAAACCGAATATTTATAAATCCGATCAATTTGCTATTTTCAGCTCAAAATGGGCCGCTCCCGAGTCGTGGTGAAAAAATACGTCCTATTAATTGCCTATTATAAGCTGAATAATAAAAAACCGATTGGCTTGTTAGAATACAATTCTTGGAGTTTCCCAGAAGAGACTATTTGTTAAGACCCAAATGAGCACTTAACGGGCGACGACTGCCCGGTTTGTCCCGTTAAGATTAAAATTATGATTTGACAGAAACTACATTGATTTGAATGAAATTTAGTTTTAAATATTAATAAAATATCGAAAACAACCGAAATAGTAAATTGAATTAGCACAAATATTTATTTTAAGAAATGTATTATTGCAATGTTTGTTGAAGATATTAATTTGAATAAACCAAAGGAATAAACATTGTTTAATAACAATAAGTTTTATTATTATTTCGATTCGTTTGTTGTTGGGATTTGACATTTTGTCCATTTTTATGGTATAGTTTGTCAAATATTATTTTAATATTATACGAGATGTAAAATAACATTTTAGGACAAAAGCCAAAAAATACATGTAAGAAAAATATTAATAGCATAAACGACATTATCAATAAAATATACTTGAAAAATTACTTTTTCGATTTTTATTTTTATTATTTACTTTACTGATTCAGTTATAAAATATGATATGAACTTTTTCAAATATTTATATAAATTTTTCTTAATTTTTTTATATCAATTTTTTGGAAAAAAAATTGTAAAAACATAAAATGCATTAAAATATCACCGTCGATACATCGTATATATATATGTACATATATTATATCTAAACGTATATAATAATTTAAATACGGATCAAGGAATATCAATATGAGATTAACTATATTTTATTTTAATTGTTCCATCAGGATTTACTTTTGAAAATCACTATCAATGATATTGTATTTCACTTGAAGTTTGGATATTATTGAAATATATCGAAACGACGTGGTTTTGAATAAGAAAGACGGTCGAGTTTAAATCTAGATTAAATAAACATGTAAGAAGGACAACGGAAACAGCAGTTTAAGACTATTCCCAGTATTTATTTAACAATTTGTTTTCTGTGTTAAGAATTTAATCGCACAGTCATTATTTGCATTCACGCATTTTTCAACATTAAAAAAATGTTAAAATGATGTTTGTAAAACGTATACTTTACAAATTTTAATCTATACACAATTATTTATTTAATGTAACAATGTATTCAATATAAAAACTATTCAAAGTACAGTTTATAATAAAATTATATATATTTTTTATTATTCTTTCATGATAATACATTTATTTTTTATTTTTATATGTACTTACTTCATATTAGTTTAAAACTTTAAATGAGCAAAGAATGGCATTTTTTCAATATAATACTTAAAAATATTAAAACATTATGGGAAAATGAAATTTAGCAAAATAAATTGTATAAATATGTTTTATACCTAGATACCTAGTCATAAAATATTTATTCATTTATTCTCAATATATATTTTTATATATACATTTTATAACATTAAGTATGAATAATATCAGTAAACTGATGTTCGTATATGAATTTTTATACGTATTTTATAATTTATTATAATATTATATTCATAAAAAAATGTAAAATAATATTAATTACCTTAAAGACTACATCCCCTCGTGGTAGCAAATAAGTACCGAATTGGAGAAGGGTGACAGGTGATTAGGATGTGCAAAAATATATTGTCAGTTTATCGGATTAGTCATCAATTAGGAGGTCTTAGCATCTTATTCCTTCATAAATTTACACTTTGAACTAATTATATAATCTATATTGTTTTCAAAGTATATATCAAAACCAATCGAATCAATTAATGAAATCTGCAAGTGTTGATAATTTATACTTAAATAAATTTAATAAACAGAACTATATTTGAGTTTTTAATACGATCGGGTTGCGAATTAATTATTGAACAAAATGTAATTAATATTGTGAATATAGGTTCCATATTTTATCCCGATGTTTCAGGACATACAATAATTGTATTAGTATTTGGACTGTCAGAAGTTCGATATTTTAAAACTAATTTCATATGTTGATACTCGACGGTTTTTATTACTTTTCTCCGGTTATTTATTACAGTTATACTAATACTTATTTATAATAAAAATGAACATAAATATATTTTATAACTTTTTTTATTTTTTTTTATTGAAATTCGGTACAGAATATTTTTCCGGCGTTCGTGTATTAATTTTATATTTAAAATTTTTTTAGCATTTAACAATAAACTAAAACTATAATAATGCTATATAATTATATTGTATTTTTAGAACGTGACTACATAACCGATTCTCAATATGTGTTTAACAAGCCGGTGTTTAAATATGTGTCAAAAACATATCGCGATCGTTAAAACAATATATGGTTGCAATGCGTAACAATATTGATTATATTCCACACAAGGGTAAAATATAATATTTTAAATATAATTAAAATGAACATTCAAATAACGACTTATACAAAAATTGTACTTTATATATATATATATATATATAATATATATAATTGAATACTTTATGATAATTCAAATCAGTATAATATGCATTACATTATTAATCATTACTAAAGAGGTTTCAAACCTTTCATACATCGTATTTCGTACGCACTATATATTACAAAGTGTAATTTCCTCCAAGGGATATAGTGAAAAAATTTATTAGGAGGTGGGGGTAATTTTCTTGGGACGACATTCCCCCGCCTAAATGTACTTTTCTTGAAAAACATTTTATTTTCACCACACAATATGTTATATTCGAATTTCATGAAATTTAAATTTACTTTTTTCTGGAAAAGTACGAGTAAATATTATAAAAGACAGGTCAGAACAGATGGAAACATTAAAAAAATTATATTTTTTTAAGAGTGTTTTAAAAATACTACCCAAAAATTATAGGATTATATAATGTAGATAATAAAAAAAATAAATAAAATCACTAAATACGGTGGTATTGTTATTTTTATAATATGATTATTACACTACAGCGTACATAATAAATACACTTTCAATATTTCTACGCTCATAAGTATTAATGTACTATTAATATTAATTTTGTCTTGTGCCTATTTGAAATGCACGTTTTTATGAATGTCTTTAAACTGTGAATAGTATTACATTAATTTACGTATATAATAACTGATAAGAAATTTTTTTTAAATACTTGTATAAAATTAAAAACACAAAAAATACAAATTTCGTACTTACGAAATTTACAAATGTCATTCTCGCAACAAAAATACATATACAAATATCATTTTACAAAAAATACACATATAGACTCGAAAACGATGTGATAATGCAGCTCACTAATATATACAGTAGTGTATACTATAATACACCTAATAATTGTTATCTAGCAACGGTCAACAATAGCGCTCATTATCATATTATATTAATTATATATATATTATTATTATATTATATATTATATATATCATATTAATATTGTCAATATTCATACGCGAACACGACTGATTTTCACCGATTAGGTTAAATTGAATAAATTATTAGGCAATCGTATTAAATTTTGATCACTTTCACGTTTTTAATATATAGGTAATGAAATTATGATAATGTCAATATAGTGGTAATTATTATTGCAAAAACCCCATATATTATATTGTCGTATATGATTTAAGTGTACCACAAACAATGTTATATTAAACATTAAACACAAAACCGGTAACATTGTTTCAATGATTTGACTGTTTCACCGTTAAAAAGTTGGCACCCATCCGGGACTATCACCAGTATCACATGATATTTGAATAATTCCGTATCGGTTAGGTTAACACGTTATTTTGGTATATACCTACCTAAATTTACTTAAACATTTGAATAAATAAAACAGCGAAATGTTCAAGATCAGTTTCTACTCGAATTAGATTAGTTCGTATTTAAGGACAAAAATCACAAAAGCCAGTTTGTAGGTGGCGGAAGCACAGTGGTGGTGGATATATAATTGGAAATCAAAGAAAAAAATTAATTCACTCTCTGAATAAAATTATTATGAAATCAACGAAATACAAGTAACTTATAATTTATAAGCGTTTTATCTTTATGACAGTGTAATGAATAAACGTACATATTATACATTATTTTCCAAGTGAAGAAACGAAACGTAACTTTACGATAAAAACAAATTGCACTTCTACCCCGTTTCACCCAGGATTTCATTCGTTTTCTTATTGCATTAAATCCTTGTTATATATATATATATATATATATGTGTGTGTATATATATCTTATGTTATTATTTCCATAACATTTACGAGGAAATGATGGAGACACTTTTTAAAAATTATTTTTATTCAATTAGATATTTACGTTCAAAATTTTGAAAATATCGGAAACTTTAAATATTATGATATAGTAAGTAATGAGTAAGTAATGAACAATCTATACGTGTACGTTATCAACATTTTATCAAGCGTCAAATTGGACTGTATAGGAATTAAAATGAGTATTTTTTGATAAAAAAAATTGTTTAATATAACCACTGAACATAATATCGTATAGGATATGCTATAACATATACCAACCCTACCACTGATCACCCTGTATGTTATTATTATTCGTTATACACGTATTATAGATGCACACTGTATAATAGGTTATTATTATTATTCGACTGGTCACGGACGACAATAATTGACAACGTGTGCAATCATCAATTCCAACTATCACGTTTTAGTTATTTGGTGCCAAATATTTCACCACCGTAAGTGCATTATGCAAATTTAATAAATTGCCCCGTGTGCAGCGGAAAATCATCAAAATTATTTTACCACTTGCATATATGTGTGTTTGTGTACGAGCACACGCCGTGTTTTATGCATTTGTGTATATCCGTTTTAATATTTACGACGTAACGGGGGTTTTTTTTTGCCAAATCGTAAAAACGAAGGAAATCATTTTAAAACTATATTCGGCTGTGGCGTGAGATGTAATGGATGTACATCGTGACAGAATAGGTGGGCGCCGAGGAGGCAGATAAAGTTTTGTGAAAGTTTCGAATTAAAATGGCCCACTCCAAAAACAGTCAGGGGAGAGGGCCAAGGAAAATAAAATATAGTTACGAGGAACATTGTTGATTCGGTGGTTGCCATTAAAGGTTGCAAGATTTTATTCCGTTTCGTTTTATAATATTTTAAGATTATTGTTTAAAATACATTTAGAAACTGGAAATTTAACACCATCGCAGAATGCGCTTTCCTAACTCGTTTATATTTATAAAGTTCTGTGGAAATTCCGAATTAGAGTGACCGACTCCAAATAGTCGGGGGAGACGGCCAAGGAAAATAAGACATAGTTACGATGAACATTGTTGATTCGGTTACTATATAGGGTGCAAGATTTTATTCCGTTTTGTTTTATAATATTTTAAGATTATTGTTTAAAATACGTTTAGAAACTGAAAATTTAACACCATCGCAGAGTGCGCACTTTTCTAACTCGTTTATATTTATAATTCAATAAAACCGTAGTACCTAAACATATTATAAATAATATAAACGTACTATTGTCATTTTTCACTTTTTTCAGAAAAGGCCATTTTTGATTGTGAGCTATTGGAATGTAATAGATAAAATTTAATTACTGTTAAAAATTCACAAAAATGTAAAAATGATTGTATTAATTCACAGTTATTTTTATTTAAGCAAGTACCTACTTACCAATTTTATTTAACTTTCAAAAATTTTGATTTCGTCAACGTACTATATTTCTAGGCAATAGTACGTTTTGATATAATCAAGGAATAAAATTCAATTTAATTGAAATTTTTTCAATATGTAGGTACTATTGCCATTAATTAAATTTTACCAAATTTTTACAAATTACCCTTAATTAAAATTTTTCTTTTCATTGACACATAAATATTTTTAAAACTAATGTATTGTTTTTATTAACATTTTAATGGAATATAATATGAGTATATTAAATATGAATATTTAACGTTTTTTTAATGATATTTAATTTAATTTGTATACTAGTAAATTTATTACCTTTAAACTATTTTGTATGAAATTAATAATAAATAAAAATATTCTATTTACCAAATTAATATTTTTTAAGATATGGATATTGTTCGTTTTTAATAAAATGTATGTACAAATACTACATTTTAACATGACTAATAATACGATATGACGAAATTAGATTTAGTGCATTTTGAACAAATCCGTGGCAATACTACATTTTGCTTTACTATGATGGCACATCATCTAAAATAACATGGGCAATAGTACATTTTGGTGGAATTGTTGGATAGTGCTTTTTGACAAATTTTCATCGATGGCAATAGTATATTTTGTGTATAATTGTTTTTTTTTTTTCATTTGCCATAGTACATAATACAAAAAAAATATTTAATAACTTATTTTCAAATTATTAAGAAAATTAAAATATATTTAATAATACTATAACTTAATAATACAGAAATGATCAAACTACTCGGAATAACGAACTAAACGAATGTACCTAATACCTACCTATATATAGTTGTATGAAAAAATTCATTTGTATGTTATTTTTTTTTTTTTTATGTACCTATTATTTTCCATAATAATTATTTGGTTTTAACTCAAAAGTGCAATAAATATCATATTTCCGTATTATTTTTCAAATGTTTTAAATTCAGATTTGGGACATGTAGGATTATAGTTTATAACTCGTTGAAAAAAAAAAAAATTAAACTGCTGAATAAAAAAATGTAAGTAGTGTTTAATGTGTACAATATTAATGTAATCGTATGCCCAAGATTGTTTGTACGTCTTATTAAATTCACAAGTTATAATTAATGGCAAATGCGTTCAATTTGATAATAGGTTTCTTGAAAAAAAAAATATATTTTTGAATTTTTACCGTCTTCAACCGGATAGTCTTATAAACGAGAGTTATCGTATATCAAATGTTCAAAAACTCATTGCGTTACGGATAGATACCAAATTGTCTGTACCAAATGTCCCATTATTGTTGATTATAAAATGGAACATATAATATCTTACCGACATAGGTACGTATATATTTTATTCCACAAAATCCCACTCGTTCAACGAGTGTAAGGCTAACTTTTTAATTGTACTTTGTTTAACTTTTTTTTTTTAATAATAAACAAACTTTTACAAAATGTTAAATAAAATAATCGTTAAGTCGCTCGCCCTTGTCGATTACTTTATTACCGGTCGGCGGCGTCGTATTAAACTGAGTACAGTATATAGGACCGGATATTGTTATTCTTATATATATATATAACAAACAATTCTTGGAGTAATAAAATAGTTTTAATTTTAATACAAGGGGATAAATGACAGGGGGCTCATGGATTCCATTGTAGAGTCATCTACGATGATGACTTTCTCCAAGGTACGGGAGCAAATACATACAATCAGTACTATTAAAAATCAGGTAAAGGACTAAAGGAATAAAGGAAATAATAAAATATAGTATATAACAAGGATTTAATGCAATAAGAAAACGAATGAAATCCTGAGTGGAACGGGGTAGGTGTGCAATTTGTTTTTATCGCAAAGTTACGTTTCGTTTCGTCACTTCAAAAATAATATATAATATGTTTTATGCACTACATTATCATAAAGAAAACGCTTATAAATTATAAGTCACTGGTATTTTGTTTATTTAATCATAATTGTATTCGGAGAGTGAATGAAATTATGTATACAATTATATATAACAATCAACAATGGATTCGTGAAGTAAAATACTTTACGTTTTGAATAAATAATATGTTTCTCGATTTTATTACTAAAACGAAATGTTATTCTCAAATGGATATTAGGGTACAATATGGAACTGTGCAGTATATACTGTATATTATATAATAAAGATATTATAGAAAAGAGAAATTAAATAAAAGGAAAGGAGAAACTAAAGAATGAACTATTTATATTTATACCAAGAAACAAAGTTTAAAAACCGAAAGAAGATTTAACTTCAAGTACGAATGACGTGAACTCAGTGTGATGTAACTATAGAAAATTATATTCAGAATCTAAAAAATATGAATTGATTTCATTTAGTATTAGGTATGTAAAAGTCAATTCTCCATATATATATATATATATATATATATATATACCCTGCACTGGAAATTACATCAAATATTCAGAGATTTAAATTAACATTATTATTATACCCAATTTATAAGCCGTTATCTCCTTATTTGGAGTTTAAACGTCCTCTTATTTTTATTTTTATTTTTAAACATAGGGATAAAAAAGTTTTTATGCTAAACCCTATTTTTTGTGTAATATATACACTATGGTATTAATAACATGATAAAAATGTTTAATTAATTTTTTAATGGTACAAATAAAAAAATACTGATGACCTATCAGTGAAACGGAAGTGACAGAAATAGCACCTTCCACTGTTGAGGCACAATAGGGCAATTTCCCTTTTTTTTAATGTTGAGATTATAAAATTAATTACATATTTATTTATTTTTCATTATTTCAATGGAGGAACTGAATACGTATGCAATAAAAAATTTGTTAAATTGTAATTTTGGAGTTTTATGTCAAATAAAAATGGCTATAAAATATGTAATTTAAATATTACATAAATCTATTCTGTCCCCCGATTACCAAGCATTTAATGAGCTATTATACATATTAAATAAAACGAAAGTATCATACGTCTATAAAATACTCGATATAAAATAATAAATTCAGCTTCATCGAATATAATAAATTGTATTTAGATCATCAAATGGTATCATAAAATATAGAATTTGGATTAACAAAATAATTCCATAACTATATCTGATATTTGAATAAATTCATGGTTAGGGGTTATAGTCGTTATGCGTATTATTAGGGGCGGCACTAAGCATTTTCTGAGGGGCAGAATCCTAACAATATATTTTTTTTTTTTTTTGGATCAAATATATAATCGTATATATTAATTGTCCCTTTATTTGGGGGTTTCATTATAATAATATTTATATTATTGGGGTTAATATTTTGGTATACCTACCTATATCTGTTGAAGGCATTTGGTTAAATCATATAAATTAGATAGGTAAGCAAATAGAGAAAAATGGAAGTTTTAGTTAATAATAATAATAGAGTTTGCATAATAGACTTATGAAAAACTTTAAATTATAGTATTGAAAATAATATACATAGGTTTTTTAAACATTTTATAATCAATTTTTAATTATTACAAATATGATTTTGATTCTTAATAACTTAAAAAAATGTCCATGAACCTGAATACTATTTCTATTACTATTTACTCAAGACATTATAGTAAAATAATTAACATTTCGTATATAAATTACTGTAGGAAAACTTGCACTTTTGATTATTTTCCTAGGCTAAAAACTAAATGTCTGATTTGACTATGTGACTAGAACAGTATATACTATATCAGTATATAATATATATAGTATTTATTATAAAATGATGTATATACCCATCAGAACGGTGTAGTTGAAATTATTTAAATACACGGACAATTCTATATTATTATAGCGTTTTCTGATAATATATATTAAAATTCGCAATAAAATTAAATTATGTTATATTCACGAAATAAGAGTGGTAGTGTATTATCTAAATTTGAAACTAATGCACATAAAAAAATACTACAATGAATTACGCTGCGAAACCGATGGAAAACGGCATTAGTAAAAGCATGAAATTTAAATTTTCATTTGGTCTTAAACAGGTATGGCAAAGGTGGGACAAAACCAAATTTGGATAAGGCACTTGTCTTACCTTGCCTCTCCTTAAAACCGCCACTGCATATTACTGAAATTACTGCAGATAAATTTGTAGAATTCGTATGAATCATAGACACGATTATACATTTATAGAAATATATATATATATATTATAAAGGTACACATGAATATTAATTTATTAGGCGATAATAAATTTCAATTTTATCGCTTACCAATGAATATTTCATCTCTAATTATTAGTATACTCGTACATTTTGAGAGCAGTGTAACACCGTATTTAGAAAGGTAATATTTTAATGTATCTCGATAAATATGGCAAGTTATCTTAGGTATGATTATCACTTATCCACGTATATTTTTAATATTAGATATTATTTTAAGATTAAAATTATTTTATTTCGAATTAACAATCATTAACCAAAAATTTTCACATGGTATATATTATTTTATGGTTTATAAGCTAATAATAAAAATATATTACTTTTGGGAAATATATAATATATTTTTAACTAAATTTTAATATTTGTTCGTTTTATATCTATAAATAATATAATAATAAAAATTTAAATCTAATGAAATTGTATATTAATTATCTAGGTGAAATTAGGTATAGACATTTATCTGTAACTAAAACAAATCTATATAGATGTATTTTTTTTTTTTTTGTTATTTTGCGTTAAAACCTACGGGGGAGAAGATCACTGATTATTATTATTAGTCAATACATTTTTTTCACAGTCTGTCATATCCTAATTCTATACTCACGCCTGCATCATCATATAAACTATATATGACTTTTCGTATAAACCGACTGTTATCGTCCGCCTCTTGTATCAAAAATATAAATAAACGATGACTAAAACTCTATATAGTTAACGTTTTTATTCGATTCCACAGATAAGCCGGCCGGGTGTTTATATTATATTATATTGTTGGAATTGTATAATATATTCGTAAAATATGATAAAAGAAAAAAAAAACCACCTAACTCGTATATGTATATGTGACATTATATATTATGATACATGCGAATATATACGTCTTCTGATTCGAGACGCAAAACAAAAAGGAATAACGCATTTCACAATACTTTTCCACTTCATTTCATTTTATTGTAAAGACAAGTATATCGCGATCCTCGTAATGGATTCGCTCAGGAACACGTCCTGTCACTTTATTTGTCCACACTGAAATCTTATGATCGAATATGAAACAAAATAAATACGATTCTCGTAAAAAAATAAATAAATAAATAAATAAGGAAGGTAAGTATTACCATAAAATATACAATATATAGACTCCATATATCGTTGTTGTTTTTTTTTTTCCGTTTTTATGTAAGGTATTACAATTTGAACAAAATTCGAATACTCATATGAGGGGCAATGCTATAAAATATATTTTTAGGAGTACGTTTTGTTACATTTTTGGAACGTTTATTAAAAAAAGTAAACATTTAAATACGTTTCAAAAGTGTTTTATAAGAAGTGGTCTCAAGATACGACTTCACTTGAACATTTTTTTTTTTTTTGAATATGAACGCAAACAAATTACTCAAGTGAGAACGCATTACCCCAAACATGAATATTGTGTTAGCAGTTATAATATTACTACTAATATTATTCCGATTGATGGCGTATAGGTATTATACGAGTTGGTCCTTTGTTTACGATCGACCTCGAACACTATACATAAGTGATGGTCTCTGGGAAACGAGAAGAGGGTGGGTCGACTAAGTTCCCTAAAATATTTTATTAGCCCCTAAAGTTATTGTCGTGTTATAACGAGTATAATATAATGTACTTAATAAATTATTTTACTATTAATTAAAAATAATAAATATAATATATTACATAGTTTATAATTAAATATAAAACAAAAAAAAAAAAAAAATATAAAAGGAATCCGTTGTCAACATTTGTTGAATGGCACATAATATCGATACCCACATTTACTGTCTAAACGTGTCTTAATGGGTGATATAGAAAAACTACACTGTGTAAAACACATTTAGGTTATAATATAAACAGACCTTAAATCCCCATTATACACTTGGAAAAAGAGAAAATTCACTATTCTAGAATGATATATAATTATCTAAAAATTGTTTTTTTAAATTTTAAAATTCTATAATATATAATGTGTAAACTATAATAAAATATTAATCTAGATACCGCGATTAATATTTAACATAGTGTAATTTTGCTATATTAATAATAATTAATAAAATTGTATACTAAATACACCTCTCCACGTGGGATACATATTTACACGGTGCCTACGATTAAAGTAATATATACATATAGATGTATACGTTCAGAACACTGCAATAATTGCTGATTGTGTGACCGAAATCCAATGAATTATTCATATGAAATCATGGTCAAGTGGGTAACAACAAAGCGTCCAAGCTGATCTCGAATATTTTTAAGTAATGGAGTATATTTTTTTTTATTATATCTAAAGTAAGATATATACATTATAGCTTAACTATTAACAAATTTACTGATTCATAACTAAAACTTAAACTAAAAAAAAAAAGACAAAGAAAAAATAAAAAAATAGATAAATAGAAAATATAATAAACAATTTTTAATAAACTAGAAGGATTTAAATACAGAAACCAGAACTATAATAGAAAAAGATAATATTACGAATAAAAGTTGGAAAAATGGAATTAAGGACAAAAGATGAGTTCTGTTCGTGCGAAGAAAGAGTGCATAATAGTGTCACACTCTCCTTTACGACAGAAGAACAGTTAAATAAAATGTGCCGAAAATCAATACCGTAATTTCGTCGTGTTGAGAACAGTAAGGAGAGGAGTTTAAATTAAGATAGTAAGCGTGAGATGGCAAACGATTGTGACCAAATCTAAGTCTACAAAAATAAATTATATAAAATCTAAAATGATTAATATTGGAAAACCATGAGAAACGAGAAATATCAGGACTGGAAGACTTAAACCAACTAGAAGTCGCAGTATACGACGTCCAATGTGAACACCATGCATTTCTAATAACTCTATGAAAATGAGGAATCAAATCAGAATACGAGATTTTATGAACCGATCGAGATTGAAGGCTTGCGGCAACCTTAACTACAATGAATCGGCTTTCTTATTATCGGTAACACCTATGTGGCTTGGGACCGACTTGAATTTTAATAAATGACCCGCAACTTCGAGATCATCAATTAATGAACGGATAACAATAGAAAAATCTGACGATCCAGACTTAAAGGGATTTCCCATAATGGAGTACAAAAGGGATTGAGAATCCGTAACAATCAAGAAAGAGTTGGGAGGGGGAGAATGAATATAACGTAAAGCATGGATTAAAGCAAATATTTCTGCCGAGAAGGATGAAGAAAGATATAAGAGACAATCAGAAAAGCAAAGTCAAAGACTGGGAATATATAAGGAAAAACCTGTTGAATTTGAGGAAACAGAACCATCTGTATAAATTATGGAATAGTTAGAAAACTCAGAGAATACGTAAAGATAAAATTAATTATTTACTAATTGTGGAGAAAGGGATGAAAAATATGGCCACTTTATATGACGTATAAATATCAAAATCTATCATTTCTATATAAATAGTATAAAATTGGTAAAAAAAAAAAATTATGAAACTGTTCACACATGTATAAAGTACATGGTCGTCGTAAATTTAAATTTTCTAGGACTGTTTTTTTTTTTAATTCTAGAAATAATATAACCATAATCGATTTTGACAAAAACGTGTTTCCTCTCCTACATTTTACCTAATTTTCATATATATTATGGAAAAAACTACTTGGAAATTTAAATATTAATTTCTCTAAAGTACCAATTATATCCAATTTTCTATCGGTAAATGAATAAGTATGAAAAATTCAAATCACTTTATGAAAAAACATTTTATACCAATCTAAAATTGTAAATAACCTAACTGTACGTTATATGCTGATATAATAAAGTTATATTTTTAGTTCGAGATACTATAATTTAATAGTTAAATGTATACAGCTTGTAAAACTAAATATTATTTAGTTGAATCAATTATTATATATTTTGTATATTCCAACTAAATTATATACCTAATTCATATTACTAAATATTTTAGTAATTTTTACTACATATTTGGGTGGTTTACCTTTATTAGTTAATCGATAACCACCAAATAATAAATACTATTTACATTAATATAACTAAATAATGTAGTTGCAGTGATCGATTGATAAATTTAACATGATGTTGATTACATTTAATGGAGGTTGTACCGTGAAAATCGGTTACAGGCTAAAAATGAAAAACACGCATTGTAAAACCAATAAATTCCTCAATTCGTTCACAATCTAAAAATTTATTTAAATTCTTGATATATTTAAATACTTAACAAGACGTATGCTAATGGTATTCAACGTAATACATTAAGATGTTCCCGCGTCGAGTATATTCGACTGATCACTTCATCATTGTTTTATCATAATGCGACATTCATAACAAATGTCATAAATATAAGTTTATAACAAGAATAATACATTTTTATTCTCAAATAGCAAACACACGGAAAATTTAAATTTATAACAATGAGGCATAGTGTAAGAAATATAATAATATGTTTCATCGAAAATAATGTTAGTGTTGACCATTTAATCATAAATATTAATTTCGTAAATACGAGTATGTACCTATTTAAATTTGACACACGAGTGAATGCATTCAGACATGTACCGACACCAAGTCGGATATAACAAAATATTTACTTTATCATTCTGAACAACGATTTATGAATAAAACGAACTAACGAAATTTCCTTTGAAATAATAATAATAATAATATATATTACTTTTAAAATATAATGCCCCGACTTTCCGGCTAATCTTCCATAATCCAAGATAAGTTTATGAATTGTTAAACAGGATGTGATTTATTTTGTTGTTTTCATAGAGAACGTCGAGGAAATTGAAAATAATAGTTATGATTGCCTTATATAATATATATATATATATATTGAATGTTGACTTTTTATTACTCCACGAAGTCTTGCAATAATATCATACGATTTCTTCTACATAGAATGCAAAATTACATGTCAAATCAAAAATTGTTGACCTTGTCACCCCAGTAATTCGAATTTATCAGGAATGTAGTAACTAATAAGGCGACAAGGAAGTGGATCAGGTGGAAACGCTTCGCTCATCGGGTAGAATACTAATAGTGGATATATTGAATTTTAAAACAATAATAATTGATAAATCATTGCATTCTATATCCTATAAAACGATTTTGAACGAAGCTATGTGTAACATACATTCTATATTGGTATAGCGATTACTGTAAATATATTTATATATATATATATTTTTATGACATCATCACGGTAAATTTATTTGTTATTTTTTCCATTTGTGGAAAAAAAAAAAATTTTAAAACGGTGGTTTGCCTTTACGTTTATGATAATTATCGGGAAAATCAAAAAATGACTTCTAGAATGAATTTACTATCAAATAAGCTATTTACTATACAACTCCTAGACTCAAAATGATTTCCTGCAGAGAAGTAAAAAAAAAAATTAATCACCATTCTAAAACCAATAGATTTCTCGCTACACTCAAAATCTATGTATGTGTATGTTGGTATTGGTATATGAATAAATGTATTTATTATATATGTATTTTTGTAATAATAATAATAACAATAAAAGTAATAATATGGTTATCCTCGTAATACATTGCATCAATCACCGTTTAAAGAAAGTATAGACCGTGTACACGCAAATTGTTGAACTAGATCCAATTTCATGGTAACTTGGTTAACACAACTAAACATTTTGGTTAACCACGCTAACCGAATCGTAATCATCCAATCACAGCGTAAGAACGTACGTGCACGTACACGCGATCGTCGCAGTGGAAACCATAGTTACAGATGTAATAATGTGTATAAGTGGTGACACTGATATATAATCTGTTATAAAATATTGTGATAACACACAAGTGTGTGTGTGTGTTACTTTTGAGAATGATTTTGTATTATATCTTACTTTCTAGTTTCTTCACATGTGAACTGTGAATGGTATAATAAAAATAAATAATGTTTAAATAATATGTACTTTGAGTGTACTTCATTAAATAATAACATCCAGAGAATGTAACAACAGATACTATGGTTTCGCGTCGGCCTATGATGTGCTGTAGCGAAAAACGGCGTCAAAAGTTCTTATCAAATGCGTATTTATAGCTCTCTAGCCTCCTATTGAGGAAATATTTATATAATTGTATCAGATAATCCACGAGGAGCGTTATAAGTATACGAAGGTTTTTGACTAAAATTCATAAGACCTTTTGACGTCGCTGTTTGAAGCCACTTTTACCACACGTTTAGCCAAGTTACCATGAAGTTGGATCTAGTTCAACAATTTTCGTGTACAAGGTCTACTTTTTTAATAACAGTGACCGATAACAATATATTACTTGGTGACAATCATATTAGATATTACATTTATTGTTATTATTATTACTTTTAATAATATAAGTGTTATTATTAACAAGTATGATGAAAAGTGTATAAATATTACCGAAATATTATGGTTATATTATGGTATATTATGGTTTTAGCTATAAACTAGGTATTACCATATAAGCCCATGGTAAACGTAGTCAAATTTTCACAACATGTATTTGGCGTACATGCACGTGCACGTATACGCGCACGTTGCAGTGTAAACCCACCTTAGGAAGACGTGAAATCCATATTTGTAGTCTCCATCTAACCAACTGATAATATACAAAAATTACGTTCAGAAACATTATTACAACTTTGTCATTTAAAATATTAGGGTAAATTGACCCATAACCAAACTTATAGAAGATATATCTTTGCAGTCCATAAGCGTCGTCTTTTTACCTAAAATTTTGTAAAAAGATATAATTACTTTTACATCTCGTTAATTTAAACAAAAATATTTATTTTTAAAATTTAAATTTCGGAAAAATATGACACTACAGCATATACAGTAATCTCTATACATTTATCTATAATTCAATCAATTTACTCTAACATTTAAAATAACAAAGTTTTGATAAAAATGCTGAACATAAATTTCGTAGAATTATTTTTCAATTCGTTAGACGGAGACAGCAAATACTCGAGTATCATATAATCTCTTGAAAAAGTAAATAAAAAAAAAAAATGTATTTTGTAGGTAATAAAACTTGATCATTGATTAATGATTACACGTTTGGCTACTATATAAATAAAGGATACTTATTCATTAGCTAAATTGGAATAATTGTGTTGACAAAATAAAAAATGTATAATATAACTTTCTCTTAAAATGTATATTAAATAATCAAAACAAGTTCCTTTCCAAGTCCAATTATTTTTAATTACAAACGGCTTTTTTTGCGAATTTATCACTGCACAAAAATAATTAGGTAATATTTTGTTATTTTTAATTCAATAGAAAAAAAAATAAAAATTTAAATTATGTTAATAAAATTAATTTAAATTAAACTATACTCGTATGAATAAAAATGTTGAATTTATAATTAGTCATTAATAATTCACTATCCAGTCGGAAAAAACATTAATATCTGCAATTTTATCTAGAAAAAAATCAATATTTATGCATGCAAATAAATAAAACTACATACATACATAAATTGACAAATTTAACTATCGATTTTTTTTCCATTATTATATTACATTTAAAATAAATTATATCATTATAGTCATTCAAATACACAACTTTTATTTAAACGGTAATTATTATTATTAAAATTTCTAAAAGTGCACAGTTTGTATAACAGTATGCACTTGATAAATATAGATTAATATTATACGTATATTTGTCAATAAAATATGAAATCAATGCAGACTAATATTAATAATGTCCATTTTTTACATTCCCAACATTTTTGAGTATTAATCACAATAAAAGTAACCCAAAAATAAAAAATAAAACACATAATTTTTTTTTTTTTTTTTGATTCGTTAAAGCTACATTATATTTTGATTATAACAATAAAATAAATATATGTATTTTTACAGAATTTTTTAAATATATACATTTATTCTCGTAAAAATCAAATTATTAAAGGTATACAATTTATCGAATTGAATTGAATGTCTACCTAATATCTACCTCAAGTTACAAATTATATTTAAAAAAAAAAGAAATAACCTTTCTATAATATCATATATGAATTAAATTTCCAATATATATACTTTAGTAATTATCGGATAAATATGTTATAAATGAAAAAACCTTTAATAATACCTACTTTGTTCATTTTAAAAGTTGTCTTATATATAACTTAATAATTTAAATCCTATAGTTTATAAGCTTAGTTAAAACGATATAGATATATCTATATGCTTAAATAGTTTTATATATTCAACGTTGGATATTGCTAGTATAATATATAGAATATGGGTACATATCTATATAAAAAATGCCTCATATTTTATCTTATCCATGCATGCTTATTTCTATTAAGTTAACTTTATCAGTATGTAGATCGATATATTGACTATAGATTATAATTAGAAATAAAAATGTTTTTAATTCAAATTCAAAGTTGAGTGTTGACTGAATAGATAAAATGATTTTACAATGTATAATTGATCGTATACGATTATTATGTTTTTGTATCATTACATTCAACACTTTTTTCATACTACAATGTCATATCTGTACCTATATAAATAGTATAATATAACACACAGAAAAGAGTCAACATTTATAATTTTCAAAACAAACAATGTTCATAAAATATATCCAGGAAATATATTGTAAGAGTACATTTGTTCATCTTTTTGTAGGTACCACTCCATAAAAATTGGTAGGTACTATTGGTACTTATCTATATAACTAAAATGAATTACATACTCCATATGTTTATAATAATTATTTATAAATATTATTAGTGTATACATTTAAGTTATTAAATGGCTTAAATTCAAATATATTCTATAATTTTATTCAAAATTGACGTTGTCACACTGCTAAAAAATGCACCATCACATGGAATAAGATGAAATATAAAGCTTACATAGGTATTATATACCTATTGCGTACTAAACTGTTTTTAAGTATGCTATATACATTTTTAAACATATATTTACACTCAACCGAATTATATAACACAATTAAAAAATGTATTCAATAATAAAATAAATTTTATTCACATATTATAATATCGTTTATTGATCACAAGAAAAATTTATTTTTATTTTTATTATATAGATTATATTTCGTTAACCGTTATCATTGTCAGTAATTAGATAACATTTAAGAAAAATTGACACTAGATCTCTAATCATGTAGCGTAACAGCGTTGACCAATCAGAGACAAGACAAATAATCATTGATAAAAAAAAAAAAACACTGGTTAACAATTTAACATGGTAAAAAGTTTAAATAATTCAACTTCTACAGTTGAATGCTAAAAACGCTACTAAAAGCTACAAATTCCACATCAGTGTTGTTATCTTTATTTTATTATATTTTTGTTATTATTTGATGTTATATCAATGTATAATATTTCACAATGTACAAAATTGACCAAAATGCGTTATGAAATACAAATTTTTTAGATAACTAATTTTTCTGTTGAATAGTCTATACTTTTGCACTGATTAATGACGGCTATGAATTGTAAATTTATCGACTCTATGCAATATTAATGAATTGGTATTAGTAGATATATGCTTGATATGTAATTACGAGTACTTATTTATAAATTCTGGAATAGAATTATATAGCTTTTAAAAATAAAATATATATACGCGTATACACGTAAGCAATAAAAATAACAAATATGAATGAAAATGAAGTATTTTAAATTTGTTTATAGCAAATTTGTAGATATTAGTTTACTATTCGTTAAAATTGCACAAAATATCTCAAAAATAGCACAAATATCTAAGGTCAAATCTATAACATACACTAAATTATATCTAAAATTTCGCTTCGTGTGGTAACACAAAACTAATTTCAACTTATTTAAATATTTATTATTATCATTTATATTAAAAATATGCAAATTTTAACATACCCGATCCCTATTTATAATGATTATACTATGTTATAATATTATGTCATTTCGTTTAAACTTTATACTATTTTTGTTAAAATACGATTACTTGTACAAAATATTGATTTATACTGTTGTTATTTAGTTTTAAAATAAAGCCCGATATCTATTTAGAAATATTATTCATACGTATTAATTTTTATAAACAAGTATAAATATAATTTATTGAAAAACATTAATCGATATACTCTTGAAAACAATTATTATATTTTTATAAATTTATAGCAAGTGGGGATCGACTATGATCAAGTGGTTGAAATTCGTTTTGATATAATATATTTTATTATGATTTAAAATGATAATAGTGGGGTAACAATCCAAAAATGTATGAGGTGACATTTTGGAAAAATTCAGCTATACATATAATCATCATATTATAAAAATTACAAAATATTGATTTTCCGTTATCAACATTTATACATTCTTGTGGAATAAAAATTATGTGAAATATTTTCCAAAACGTTCCAAATAGTCCACTTACAAATATTGAGTTTAAATAAAAAATAAATTAGTATATTTAAAATATGGAGGTCGACTGTAGTCTGTAGTCGAATTGCGTGTTTCGGCGTAAGAGGTTCCCGGTTTGACTCCCAGGTAGCAAATGGGATAGCCTACGATATTTCACTCGTTAAATAGTTACCAACCCGTCCAATAATTTGGTAGCTATGCTTGCCGTAGCTATCAAGAACCATCTTAAGCTCCCCTAATATGTGATATAAATTTTAATTAATTCAAAACTTACTGTGTGATATATTTTTTTTATAAATGTATAGTAAGTATACTTATATGGCGTATTGTAATAGGATTTGTTTGTTAGATATATTATACTGGGAATATAATGTTTTTTTTACTGTATATAATTTCTAATAATACACTCCTTTAAATTTAAAATAAAGAACTTACCTATTCAAAGGAATGACATAAGTTTTATCATATTTAAGGTTTCTGAAATTATATTTGTTATATAATAGTGTGTATATGACGAAATATTACTCTGTTATAAATAAAAACAAATGGCTATGTGCCTTTGTTACTAACTTTAAAACTTTAAATTCACCTAAAACATACAAAATGTATTATAATTATTTTAATAAAATCCTTTGCCGTAAGTATAATCACTATGCCTTGCACAAAATAAAGTAAAATGTGTATAACCTAAAAATTAAATAATTAAACCGTTTGATAACCAGAAATGTATAAATATTTAAACATCGATATTCAAATCCAATGGTGGCTCTATTGTACGGGCAGGTCGTGTCATTTTTATAATTAAATAAAGAGTTAAAAAATTTAAATATATATATAAATAATACAAAATGATATATTAAGAGCAGCATCGACAGTGAAGGCTGAATGTAATTTAAAATAAGTTAATGAAGGAAGCAAAGTATATAGTTTAATTGTGGATGAAGCCCGAGATGAAGCAAAACCAGAACAAATGAGTAGGTTATTGTTTACGGTAGGTATATAAATAATTCTGTAATAAAAAAAAAAAGTTTTTAGGATTTGTCAAACTTAAAGAATTAAATACTAATCCATTGGGCTCTGATATCGGTTTTTTTTTTTAAATAATTTAGGCTAGATATAAGTAACTATGTAAATCAATCATATGATGGAGCATCAATCATTTTAGAACAGTTCAATAGAGTTAAAAAAAAAAAATTAAAGATATATCAGGAATTTTATGTTTATATATACACGGTCATGCACATAGATTGAACTTTTTTTTATTCAAGAACAGTACAATATTTACATGAAGTAATAAGTATTTTAGAGGCAATATACACATTTCAATCATTGTCAACTATAAGACATCAATTATTTTTTGGTAAAACTAGAGAAAAGGTTATTCGCTGTGATACACGCTGAATGTAAAAGTTTTAAAGTATTCGCTATTTTAAACAAAAACTTAGAACAGTTTATTTAGCACTACAAATGTGTTCGAAAAGTGTAAAATCTAAAGAAGCTGCTGATGTATAATTTCTATTGGTGCAATTGAAATCTTTAAAAACTATTGTATTGATTTTTGGTTTAGATTTTATTCTGTCATTAATATAACTAAGCTTATAATCAGTATCTTTAGATTATAGTGGTTGTGAAAAATCAATCAAGTATACCGTAGAACAATCAAACAATTTATGGACAAAATAAATATTTACTAACATTTACAATGGTGCAATTACATTAGCAATTTGGTGTGGATTATTTTAGACTGCTAGTATTGTAACTAATGTTCGCCCATAGCATCCTATAAGAAATCAAAAGTATTCATCATTATTCAACAGTTAGAGCCAGTAGAAGAAAACTCGAAATTTAGATCTTAAAGAAAGAAAATAAGAATTTTGAAGTCTTTTTTATTAATATTTTAGACTATATCAACAATGAAATAATATTTAGATTTACCGAAAATGATAAAATGCCACAAAATATATATGCATGTGATCCAAAATAGGATGAATTTTTAAATACGGATTTGTTAAGTAACATAACAAATATGTATCAACTATATAGTTATATATATATATTTATTGACTTTGTAGAAGTATTCAAAAATCAGTGTTTAATTGAGAAATTTTTTTATTTAGGATGCTTTGTCGTTGTTTGATGTACATCAACAAATAATTAGTTATGGCGAAGCCTACACCAACTTGAAGAAAAATATTTGAATTATTGTCAACGGTAATTCCTGTATCCGCAGCTGGTTCTGAACGTATAGTTTATCTATTATGCGACGTATTAAGAAGACGATAAACACACGTTTGTTGTCTCTGTCTTACATATACATAACATAGCAAATCTGCGTACCGCATTCTTACTATAGTTTATTTATAATTAATATTAGAGTAAATTTACCCATTATAAAATATACAGAGGAAAATATAAACTATGCTTTAGTTTCGAGTTTATTTTTAAAAATTTCATTTTTAAAACGAATTATAAGCATTTAAAAAAATGAGTTATTTAACTACTTATAACTTGTTTAAGAATACAAATATTTTTAAAAAACTCCACGTTAGAGCACAGTTTATGTTCTCTTCTAAAACTTTGATACCAGGTAAATTTACATTTATATTAATTATAAATAAACTGTAGTAAGAATGCGGTAAATAGATTGCTGTGTTATGCATATGTAACTATGTATGACAGAGACAACAATCATGTTGGAAGCGTGCTTTTGAGACTTATCTAAGAGGTACAATGCAATGTCCAAGATTGAGTAACCTCGCTTTATTATATATAGATAAAAATAACTCTGAAAAACTGCTAAAAGACCCAACTCCTACACCTGTGTTAAACATAAAAATAGAAGTTTACAATTATTAATTTAGTATTAGTCCCTTATATATATTGTATTCCTTATATGTATTTTTTTTTTTAATAAATTATAAAAGTATAGTTTATATTATGTATATTATAACATTATATGTTAAATTATATTTTGTATAAAGAATAAAGAAAATCTGTATATTGTTTAGTATTAATATTTTTATATGTGTTAACTGTTAAGGAAAAAACAATTGGCAAATTTGCTATTGAATACCTACTCATATTCAAATATAATTTTTAAGCAATTTATTAAATTTTAATTACTTTTGTTTTGTTATCGAATACTCGTTTTTTATTCAAATGCTCCAAGTTAAAAAGTTATATTATTACAGTACATAATATTTCGATTTTCTACTTCATCACTAAGCCGTATCGAATAAACGAGTTTTTAGTTATTATTTCATTATTATAACAGTAGAAAACACGTTGGATTTTATATTATATATTAAGTATTTATTCGAATACTAAAATAATTATAGTATTTGAGTAGTATATAAAAAAATGCATTTCTTATATTTTGATTTTAATGACATATACATTATTTTAACAGCTCTGATCAAATCCTCGAGTTTGACAACAATAGTATACAGTTTCTATTTTATTACTTAGTTCCTACACTGTTTAGCGAGAAGATCACTTCAATTTACACGTACAGCGTAATCTATATAAATACACAGTGCTATACAGTTCTAAGTTAAACATGCTGTCATTTTCAATAAAAAAAAAAAGAAAAAAAAAACACGACGTGTATCTGAAAAAGATATTTTCTGAAAATAACCTACACGTGGAAAGCTATAAGGAGGTAAATATTTATTTCCATTTTGAAATAAACAACTAAATTCTCTTTGCTGGTGCGACTAACATTTGTATGAATGAGATTGTTAAATCTTTGTGTTACTATAACATACGTCCTACACGTCTACACGAGGTCGCTGTGTTATACTATTATTAGATACTCAAATGATGTATTAACACAAACTCCAGAAATAGTAATTGTATATAATTATGTATTATTTTAAATGAATTTTTTTTTTTTAATTTTTTTTAACTGTAAATTGTATTAATGTATTAATTCTATTAACTCGTAATAACTTGTTTAATCGTTGTGTATATATTGTTGAAACGTTTATTTATTTTGAAACATTAATTAATCACATTTGCGAATATTTCAAGCTAAAATTTACGTAACAAACTATCATTATATTTATATTATTAACAAATATTTAATAAAAATAAAAAATAAAATTATTCTTGTACATACTAAATTATGCCGTTGGTATTCCTATCGTTCCTAATGGTATTTCATATGCATGTTTTTGAATTGATAAAGTTAAAATCGAAATTGTCTAAAAATCATATATCATATTAGATCGACAACATTTAAATTGGAAAATTTGGAATCGTTAAAATTGAAATCTGAATCATCGAATTCCCTATATTCGCTATATATACATAACTCTTAAACTATTAGTGATAGGAACACAATTCCTACGGAATAAATCTTAGTTTAAGAGCTTAAACTGGTAAGAGGGAAGCAAGCAACTAACTCCAAAAATCACTTCCAAAGGATTTGCATTAAAACCCTTTTCCATGAACCGATCAGGTCCAAACTTGACGAACTACTTAGTGAAACCAAATGAAACGAGGCTGGCGATTGTCTAAAGAATCAGAAAATATCTTGAACATGAATTTTCCGTTTCAAGGGATTTCTCTAAAACTTCCACTCATATTTAATCGATTGAGTTTAAACTAAGTGGTTTAAACTACCTTGGACGGATAATAGAAGCGGAAAACTGTATCTCGAAAACGATATTTTGAACTTGTTTATTACATTTCAAAAAACGTTATTTTCTACGACTGCTCGAACCCAAACCACTATGCTCCTCGAGCTAATCCTTATACCAAAGTTATAAATCGGTTTTTCCGACTCCTCTTACACATATTATTCTATGGGGTTTGTCATTTCGGAAACTTGCGTATACTTATAAAGGATTAATGTTTTGAAAACGTACTAAAATGAGTATTTTGTTACCTCCTATAACCTTCTAAAATCTTACTTCAATCCGTGATCACTCGGTCGAGATACTTATTAATAGATTTTCAGGTATATTGATTCCACATTTATTCAAAAAGTGAAAATTTTTATATTTCATATTCGATTCCAAATGTATCAATTCCATTTAATATCCATTTCAGATTTTTATAAATTCCAAAAAATGTCAGTTAAAATGCATTAAATATCAGTAACTTTTAGATTTAAATAAATTACTATGCAAACCAATATCATTCAACGTTTTTCTATGAGTTTTTTTAAATGGGCTATCTGTATTCATTAAATCTGTGATATTAATTTCATATTCAATTTCCTTAAACGATAAATGTTTAACAAAAATGTAACTACATTAAACGTATACAAAAATATAAAAAAAAAGTTTTGAAGTTTAAATATTTAAGTTAAAAATTATCGTTTTTCTGCCGTCAAAGTTATAAGTTACAAAATAAACTATTTTTCTGTGCTTCACCTTAAATTAACGACAAACATAGTAATTTTATTCTACGCGGGGTTCCTCAGAAGGAGATCGGGTATCCAGTAAGTTTTTTTTTAATAATTAAAAAAATCTTGTATTTTCTAAAAATTATTATAATAGAGAATTCGATTAAGTTCTGTAAAAAATGGCCGAAATTCTATATCTGAAAACCACTTAATGACTTAATAATCGTATTACAGCAAAAATATAAATATATAGGTATATTTTATATTATTTTGCAGTATAGCTTTATTGTTATTATCACAAACATTTTATATATTATGTATGTATTTTATCACAGAGAATTCCGATTATTATTCTGGTATGACTTCTACATGGTTTTATGTTTTATGTCTTATTGTCATACATTTGAAAATCAGACGGACTAATTGGACCGGTTATAAAATGGAAACCTATCATAAAAAGACAAAGAGAACGTCCTAGACAAAAATAGAAGGATAGAGTGATCAAGGACTAGAAAGAACTTGGAATAGAAGAAATGGTTAGGGAAAGAGACCGTTGGAGGCAAGTGGTTGTTGCGGCGATGGGCCCAAATTACCTGTAAAATGGCAAGATGAAGAAGAAAAAAAATATATTCTTACGTTTATATTAATATTACATTGGTTAGAATCAAAACTATAAATTATACCTAAAGGATTTATCATTTTAATTTTCCTGCAAAGATAATCTCTGGATACTATAGTTTTAATAGTAATTCTGTAGTTCAATCTCAACGTGGTTATATCGATCATTATCATATATTACTTGCTTTATTATTATTAATTACTAGTACTGAATATTGATCATGTATTTTATGATTACATGCAATTTTTAATGTGATTTTTAATTGATACCTATTTATTTTAAATAATCAGTATTTTACAATACTCTATGGTTTATAATAAAATAATTATTTATGATAAAAACTACATAGGTATTTATAACGTTATATTAATTATCTTAATTTTTAAATATTTTAATTTTAATAACATAGTGTTACCCATGATAAAATAGATAGGTATGTCAGTAACAATACGAATTTTAGTCAGATATGCGCATCCCCACTTTTTCCCATATATTAGGTTCTTCGCTTTTCATTCCATTCTGTGGTGATAGCTTGGAAACGTATGTTTGATATATGTAATCAATAAGAGGCGATGAACCTAATACACGGTAAAAAGTGGGGATACTTCACAGAAATGTGCATATCATAATGTTCCTGAAATACCTATCTATTTTGCCATAGTGCTACCCGTATAACGGTTATAACCAGCATTGTGGTAACTATTTGGCTCTTTGGGGACGCTTTCCTATTTATTTAATTTATATAGGTAGGCATGACCTATGCACCTACTATTTAGGGTTAGAGCATTAAAATATTTTAATGACACCAACATATCAATATTAATTATTTGTATAATAGTTTGTAGTAAGTAATTTAAATAATAATTCATACCTACCCAATAATAAATAAATAATTTATGAGATCAATTTTTATTAAAATTTCAAAATATATTACAATTAAATGCAAAAATCAATACTCATGTCAAAACTAACTTTTACATTTGAAACTAAGGGAATTCATTAAATTAAATTGTCTATGACAATGAAATGATAAGAGATTGATAACGATCGAGCATGCTATATAAATAGTATGTACAATATGGAATAATTAATCAAAAATGTATAACAATAATTTAATAAAATTGTTGAAGCAAATTTCGAATAATTGGAAACATATAGAAATGGATACAAAATATATATATATATATATATAAATATATACTTATTATATTTTATTCAGGCTATCGGATAAAATTATTTTATATTGATAAGTGATGATGTTTTCATCATAGTATGAATAGTTTTTTTTATTATGAATCAGTTACTGAATTTTCGTTACATTAAACCTTATAAATTTGTGTCTCATTAAAATAAAAATGTCGTATTTTTCAATATGTACTTTTTTCCACCATTTCTTCAAAAAAATATGATTTTAGACTCACATAATTATTCAATGGTATAAAAATGGTGAATAACTTTTACAGAAAAAAATACATTACGAATACATTTATCATATTGACATTAGGAAAAGCATAACAATTTATTTTATCGGAATTATACGAATTATACGAGATGAACAAAAATATATATATTTTTATAAGATGGAATACTCCAAATTTATATTGTTTGCGGCTTATTTATTACACGACATTATAACTTTATTATGTACTCACTATTAAAATAATTTGGTAGTCTATAACAATATATAATATTCCCAAGAGAATTTGGAAAAAATATGAAATTACGAAGCGAATGTTGTAAAGAATGTTGTACACCTTGCTACTATAAAGAAATGATGACAACGTTGATTCTTTAATGACATTGCATGAATAGTGTTTTGTTAACAAAATTTCGGTTACAACATTTTTTTTTTTTTAATTTAAAAATAATAATAATAATAATAATAATAATAATAACAAAGTCCTATCAAAGGCAAAGCACAAAATAATATTTTAAAGATATTTTTCAATAAATTGACTAAGTTACTTATTTAACATTTTGAAATTTTAACTAATATTTAACTCATAAGTTGTTTTCATTAATTCATTAAATTTTAATCAAATAATATGTAAGTGTTGTTAATTTAATGGTTTCACAAAAGATGTTCATTTTTGTTTGTCTTTCATTATTTGCTTGCATTTACAGTTTTTAGGATTGTTTTAGAATAAATCGTTAGAAAAAAATATATATAAATAAGGTATTTTATGATATATGTATTTTTGAATATTTGCGCAGAACGTAAAAATGAATTGACTAGAAATGTAAGAAAGGTCTATGGACGGTTTTCTGGTTTATTTTTGTGTAAATTAAGATGGGAGGAATTTGACATGCATGGCTAAAAACTAATTCTTAAAAATAAACTTGGGGAAAAACTGTTTTTGTAAACTGACGACGAATTTATTTAATGCCTATATTTTCAATTATACCTATACGTATTTTAACGTCCCAGCGAATGAAATTTTAAAACTTTTACATTACACTGAGACGAGAAATTCGTCAATAATAAATGGTACAACACTTTTCGAAGTAAATAGGTACCTACTTCAACTGTCGATTCCAATGAATATTCGCTGCACTTAACTCGAGTGGGTACGTATTATTCCCGTGTATCTGTATACTATTACAAAACAGTGGCAGCAATGACGCTGTTCAGTTCTAATATTTACTCTGCATAAACTAACTGTATATCCTGACTTTCCGTCGCTTGTCTAAAAACAGTGTACTCTGGAAGTAAAAAAATTAATTTTCTTTTTGGCCATTATTCGTATTAATAAAAACTAACAAAGGTGCACTTCGTTCGTCGGGTGTCAGTAGGGGTTAGCACATCAATTTTTGGATAGGATACTTTTGTGGATGTATGGTATTTGAAAGCAATTATTATTAGCCGTTGCATTTGAAAAATAAAATTCTGAACAGAGATTAGGTGCACTGTACATAACTATAAATATTAACGATATTATAAAATACCATGTTCATTTAGAATAGCTTTATTTAATATAGGTACATAGGTTAGGTTAGGTTTACTGTCAACTATACTTGCAGTATATTTTATATAGAGCAGTTCCTATTTGGGTTAATAAAAACTAACAAAATATTGTAAAAACCCTTTAATTTAATTGTTGTATATTAAAATCATCTATACAATAGTAACATAATTGAACAATCACATGCAATACAGTTAAAAAAAAGCCGGTCAGTAGGTTGTGGAAGCACTTCGCTCGTCGGGTGTCAGTATTGGTGGATGCACTTCGCTACTGGGTAGGGTACTTTTGGTGGATGTATTGAATTTGAAAGCAATGATAAATC